>VTPC01003621.1:0-11054 GCA_011009095.1 Ignelater luminosus | reverse complement strand
AATAAAATCAAAGACGTGGGACATAGAAAAGCTAAAGACGGAAGTGAAACAATAAGAATATGGAAAAGAGATAAACAACATAATCAGAACACAGCGTGAAGAGGAAGCTATAGAGGAAGCTTGGGATAACATGAAGATAGCAATAAAGAAAGCGGCTAGAACACAATAGTATACAAGAGTGGAAAAACTAAGAAGAAATGGTGTAATGAGAGATGTAGAGAAGCGATGGAAAGAAGAGTTGAAACAAGAATTAAATGGATCAGAACAAAAAGACAAAAACATAGAAAAAAAATTATCAGAAAAAGTGAAGAGAATGCAACAAAATAATTCAGAGTAGTAAGAACAAATGGATCGAAGGTGAAATTGAAGTGATAAAAAAGAAAAATAACAAAAAAAAGATAAAAAACTTATACCAAAAAGTTAAACAACAAACAAGAACTTATAAACCAAAGATGAGAGAAATTAAAAATAAAAAAGGAAAGACTGTACAGGCAGAGGAAGAAATTAAAAGAGTATGGAGGAACTACTTTAAGGAAATACCAAATGAAGAACAAGCAGAAGAAGAAAATAATAATATCCGAAGTAGAAGAAAGTATGGAAATAGAAGAACCAACATTAGAGGAAGTAAAACAAATAATAAACAGGAGTCGTAATGCAAAAGCCCTTCGTGCAGACAGAGTAAATATGGAACTATTGAAATATGGTGATGAATCATTAAGAACAAGAATGTACAAAGTACAGAAGAATTATACTATCAACGGCGTCTAAATAACTAACGACAATAATACGAAATACACTTACAGCAAGTAACAAATAATAAAATTGGACAATACCAATTCGGCTTTATAAAGGGAAAATTCGCAATAGACGCGATACACACAGTCAAAAAAATTATTGAAAAAGTGTATCAATACAAAATAAACATTGAAATAATATTTATAGATTTCCAAACAGCGTTTGATTCTATAAGTAGAAATAAACTAATACAAGCAATAGGAAAAATTGAAATACCAACAAAATTAATAAAACCAGTAGCAATGACCATGCGAGATTCAAAAGCATGTGTCAAAATCAATTAGGCAGAGACAGAGGAATTTATGGTGAACAAAGCAATGAGAGAAGGAGATGAACTCTCGGCAACAATACTCAACATAACCTTAGAATATATAACGAGAAAAGTTAATAAAAAAACGTTAAGAACAGGAAGACGCCAACTAATAGCATACGCAGATGACTTAGTAATATTATTACCAAAAAAAGAAAATGTTAAACAAAATAACGGCAAAAGTTAGAAAAGTAGGGTTGGAGTTAAATATGAGTAAAACGAAAGTAATGAAAATAATAAGAAGGCAATTAAGGAAATTAGAATAGGAACTTAGACTTTTGAGGCAATAGAAAAATTTAAGTATTTGGGCAACATAATAACTAATGATGAGAGTACAGATTTGGAAATAAAAGAGAAAACAGTGACAGCTAACAAAGCATTATTTGCAAACAGAAGGCTATTGAAAAGTAAAGCGCTGACAAAAAACGATAAATTCAAAATATAAAAAACGTTTATAAGACCAACAATAACGTATGCGGCAGAGACAGTGTCAATGACACAGAAAGATGAAAAATGTATAAGAAGAGCAGAAAGGAAAATATTAATGGGCAATAATGGGACCAAAGAAAATAAATGAGAACGAATAGAGAAGAAGTACCAACGAAGAAATAGAAGAAGAATATAGCGGCGATATTATCAAGAGCATAAAAGTACAGAGAGCAAAATGGTATGGATCAGAATAAAACAACATCACAAATATAATAACAAACTGGAAATCAGCGGGGAAACAAAGAAGAGGCAGACCCAGGTCAAACTGGTTCAAGGAAGTCAGAGAGGATTTAGTAAAGGGCAGAAAAGAATAGAGAAAGATATGCGAAAGAATTAAATAAATATTATGTAATGGAATTGATCTACCCCAAGAAAAATATCTAGAGAGCTTAAGCGGCGAGTTCTCTAAGGAGATGTATAAGCCATAAATAGAATAGATAAAAGTATCTTAGAAAGGTAGCATAGTACTATGTTGCCCTCTTTTTCCTTTAGACAAGCCCGACTTTACTATCTTTGCTTCTACACCATGGTTTAAAACCAGTATTTTTATTATTGCATTGTTTCATGAGAAATTCCAAAAGTCTAGTAACAAGCATTAGCTCTGAGGTTTGTAGTTATCACTTAGAACGCCGAAATCAATTAAGAAAGGTTTAATCGGGCAAAATGGGTTTGATGAAGTTTTGTACTGTGGTGGCAAATTCTTAGAAGTAGAAGGAAAACAGCTGAAAATTAAAAAATGTAGCGTCAGTAAAACAGGCTATGTTTGGTCAAATTGAAACTGTTTGGCTTGACACAAATTTCCAAAGAAAAAGCTGTAAAAATTATTAATTCCCTTTAGCTTAATTAATGAAAGGGGAGAATGAGTAGAAAAAAGATATGTACCTATAATCTACTTGAGAAACTAATTCTAATGAAAAATTATTAGATACTTCAGATTGGAAGGATCTGTTGGGGACTACCACGTTTACTGCAAAAAAAAATCCAAATTTCAATCAAAATTCAATTTGTAGTAGATAATAACTCCATCATTTAAATTCATGACTTTCCATATTAAAAAGAATACAGGAGAATGTATCCATATGACCTTTATTCAACTTCAGCGCTGAAATTTTAGTAAATATAATCGTTCAAGATTTTCGTAAACGTGAACGTAAAATATTTTCAAACAAAATTCTTAAAAGCCACATTGTCATTAAAGAACATCACTAAACCCTCTTGAAAATGGTTTATGTATTATTCATATCGACGCTTTTGATGAAATACTTGTATTTTGGAGATTACCTAAATATATACAACAAAGTACTACAGTATCATAATCTCGTTAATTCTGTTGCCTATCTTTTACTTTATAATTAAACTAAGAAAAGCCATTCTGATACAACAAAGTTAATTATAATGTGCGATAGAATTAATTTAATTAAATTCGTTATTGAAACAAAAAAGAAATTACTATGTATACGAAGCGAAAAACTGGAAATCAATTAAAATACACTTGTGATACAAACAATAAATTGAATTAAAATGGAATTTTAAATTAAATCAATTATTATTGCTCTAAACCGTTACCTAGTTTTAATCAAACGAATGCATCAGAGTTGTAATGTTCACGATGTTAATATTCGCATTGCATTTAAATAACAAATTTCTCTAATTGCAATTAAACCATTAAAGCTCTGTTTTAAACTAGATATAGAAATCAAGATCTTTGCTGTTTGAAAGTCTAGATATCCCCAATGATAATTCTCTGAAGTATAATGAAAGATTTACCAGCTAACGTAAGTGCATCACGTTTCAGGAAAAAAGGACTGGAAAGAAAAATAAAACCTACTGATATTTAGTGTATGAAAAATTCAAGGTGCTCTTTCTGTAAAGAGGTTACGAGGTTTTAAGCTTTCCTCCTAAGAATTTTTGTGAATAACAAAGTGGCTGCATTTAAAGAACTGATTATTCTATTATTAGAGTTCTTAGAAGTTACTGTTCCGCAACTTGTTAAACGTTATGCTTAGTTAAAGAGATCACTAATTAAGAAGGTGTTCTACTTAAAAGCAAAATGAATAAAAAAAGTTTCAAAAGTCTTGAGGTTTAGATAAAAGTAAAAATGTCCCATTTCCTTTTTTAATTTTTAAAAATGTTACCTTAGATTACGAAAAAACATAAATTATTTTAAATGGACGTAGAACTATTCATTAATCCTGTTTATTTATTTATTGCTTTGAAGAGATTTTGCAGTAATAAGGGTAAGAAGCAGTAAAATAAAATTAGTAGATGTAATTGCATTACGTAAATGTAATTACTTAATGAGTAAGTCTAGTACATCTTTTTATTTTACGATTGCATGACCCAGATTGCGCTGCAGCGTCAACAATTGAAGTTAACTTTGGTGTAATAAATAATTTGTCAAATGGTAATAATCTTTGAATATGAAAAGCTATAAAATGGGTTAGTAGAGAGTGCAGAGAGCAAGGGTTTTTCTTTGAAATCAAACCCTCAACCGTTAAGAAAGCTCGTTGTCGTGCAAACGATTACCACCACTAGTCAGTTTTCAGAAGACCTGCCAGTTCTTGTATCGTTTAACTTATTTATTAGTTTTCATCTACTAAATATTGCAACTTATGAAAACTGGGTAAATGGTCAAGATTTTCACTTACTAATGAATTTATTTCTTGAAGAGTAAAGTAACGAACAATAAATTAACATTTTTAACTTGGGAATCGCGGTTTGTAAAAAATAATTTCCTTTGACTTATGACCAACAGCTTTTAGTTGAGTGAATAGGTCCTTGTCTCTTTTTGAATGAAAAGGTGCAGAATCATTGTGCAGGAAATTTAAACATTAAAACACACAGGCGAAGCATATTGTACGATTTGTTTATATTAAACGTGCGCTTAGGATCTTGTTTGGTTTTTCTGAAGCAGACACCTGACGTTAGAAGTAAATTGTCAGTTACCTAGTGTTTGCTGATTTCTCTTTTATTTCGTAATATTATTAAGGAATGTTCGGGATTAACCAAGCTTTGTTTAATCAAGTCAGATTTACCATTAGGCTTTTAGGCTTTTTTACGCCAAATTGTGAATTGCGCCAGTAAACTATCACTGCCCAGCTTTGAGTTGGAGCTGTTTTAAGCTAATATTTTGCTAATAACATCAAAAAATGACTGTTTTCAAATTTGGAACCACCACGGTGCGGTGAGGTTATCTTTGAACCACTCCCGTTTTCACTAATCACTATTGTCGCAGCATTTGTGTGGTAAGTATCGTACACTCATTATCGTCATGTGCAAAAGTCCCAAAATGTACCTCACAATCGCTAACGTTTTAGTTAGAGTTGCTATCTGAGCTTCAAAACACAGTGCCATTTCAAACCTACCAAAGATTTCTTTGCATTTATATTTAGAAAGCACTGTTACAGTAATTTGCACGTTTGTGATGTTTAACAATTAAAACTTTCGTCAAGATATAATTTAGTGAGCTGATAGCAAATTAACATGCAATTACAGATACACAAGCCAGTAAAACTACAGGAAACATAAGCACAAATTCCGTCTAATTTATTCTTGACGAGCTTTGTTCAAGCTGATATCTCTGAACTAATAAAGAAATGATGCACTCTGATGCAAACCCTGAACCTTAAAAGTAACTTACGTCTTAGTCTTCAATAATGAATAGGATGGCCAATACCAGAATGCTTTATGTATTGGCCTTTGCAATTAGATGCAACTAAGCAAAATATATTTTTCAAGATCCTAAACGGTAGTCATCTATCGGTTGGTGTCTGTATAGAAGCGATGACCAATTTAGCAGTACGCATTTTTTATCTATGTTTATTCCTTTTAGTTTCAAAGCCAGCGCTGTTTAGAATTTGGTTCACGTTGTTTGTGGAAAATTGACTGAGCTATATGAGAACTTTCTAAAAACAGAAAAGACGAAAAATGACATAAAGTGTGAGACATTCATGGTACATTTCTGTAACTATAGGTAGGCTCATATTTTGATCAGTATGTTATTTTCAAGATTTCCATTCGCTATACTACTTTAATATATGTACTTCTACGGTTACGTGATTTGTTTTTTTTGGAATTTTTGCTCGTGTACACTCTCTTTTTGAGCTTGTGTAGATGAAACCAAAATCTGCCCCTGTATATGCCGCGGTTATATCGCTACAGTGAAGTAAGGTTTTTAGGTCGTAACTGTGTAAGTACTGCATGGTGTATCAACGTACTGAATTCCATATAAGTAATTGTCAGAAATAGCATAGATCTAAAACGAACTCTATTCTGAAGTTTCAAAATCCTCTACTTAAGCTCTCAGGTTCCTATCATCTACAGTCAAACTAACTTTCTGAACTAATTTCTTTTTGCAGACTATAAAATAGAATAGCAGGGTATGGTGATAAGTATGAGAAGGTAATGAAGAAACACCACTCAGTAAAAAAGAAATAAATATGTTGGTCAAACGTCTAATCTACCCTATAGAAATACCGAATCATTGGTTTGACAAACAGTATGGCTTTAGAGTCCATAAAACTACAGTAAAAGCGCTAGAGAGACCAACAAACTGGATTAGACAGAATAAAAACATAAAAAGACATACATATGTAATAGCTCTAGGCATAAAAAATGCCTTTAATGTGGCATGATGTAGTTAGCATAGATATAGAAGAACGTTCACGGACTTAAATAAATAAAACTCCGAGAGAAGCAGAGCTTTTAACTATAGAGAAAAGTATACGGGAGAGTGTGTATCAAAGCATAGACAGAAGATGCCTTCAAGGATCGTCCTTTAGGCCTGGTGAATACTACTGAAAAGCCACTTCGGGGTAACAGACGAAGTTTACAGGCATGAGAAATATAATATATAGGATGGACGTTTGCAGGGAAGAGGAAATGGATAAACATACGCCAAGCGTGCCAAACGTAGGCTTTGAATAACAAACTCACTTATAATATAGCGTTAAAGAAACACAAATGTTATGGTGGATCGGGACACTCTGTTCCTAAAAGGTGTTTCGCGGAACCCTAGTGTTTCGTGGAAGGGTCGTACGGGTTCCGAGAGTTAAGACGTGGGCGTGCTGCATAAACCAGGCAGCCGACGCCAGTATACCGGCGCTTACCGATAATTGGTGCAAGCAATAGCTGGTAGCAAGCTAGTCAACAATACGCAAGCAGCAGTGTGACCAATTTAGCATAATACGTATTCGATGCTAATTTAGCATATTTTGGGCTCTTTGGATAACATCATATTGATTCAAAGAAATGTATTTACGTATGCAGCAATGGAGCAGCATCTATGATTGATAAAATAAAAGACACAGTATCAAGAATAAAAAATGTTGCATCAGAATGTGACAGCAGTCACTGCGTTTTCCATCGTCATGCCCCTGTCGCGAAGAAAATGCCATATGACTTAAGGAAAGTTCTTGATCAGGTCGTACAAATTATCAATTACATCAAGTCACGTCCACTTCAGTCAAGGCGTTTTGAAAAGGCATGTGAAGATATGGGAAGTCAGCATCAATCACTCCTTCTAGATACTGAAGAGAGACGGCTTTCCAGAAGAAAAGTTTTATTTGAACTGCGTAACAAGCTTAAGGTTGTCCTGACAAGACAACCAATTTCCACATTCGTGAATCAAGTTGAACTATTGCACGACGAGCAATGGCTTGTGAAATTGGCTTACTTGGCCAATATATTCGATAAACTCAATGCGGTCCCCAGGTTTGTACAGGAAGAAACCACCACCACGTTCACAGTAAGAGACAAAATTTCATCACTGGAAAACAAATTTAGCTTCTGGATCACATGTGTGAAACAAGAAAATTACGAATATGTTCCTCTCTTAAATGTATTTGTCGGAGAAAATGACTTGCAATTAACCACAGATGTGGGAAAAAGCATCAGAGAACATCTATTGAACGTCAAAAAACCTTGAAAGAATATTTCTCACAAGATTTACGGGACATTGACTGGGTACAGAATTCATTCGCAAACCGGACCAAACCATCAATGTTAACTGTGTCGGAGTATTTGATCGATATTAAGAGTTCATCTGCTCTAAAACGCATGTTTGAATTAGTACCACGAAACGATTTTTGGACTGAACTGAATGATGAATATCTTGCAGTCGCTGAGAAGGCTATTATGACTCTGCTTCCCTTTGTCTTGACTTACCGATACGAAACGGGCTTTTCAGCTTATGCCTACACAAAAACAAGTTCAGAACTAGACTAGACGCTGCTCCAGATCTGAGAATTCAGCTGTCCGACATCAAACCTAATTTTAAGACGATTATTAATAAAACGATGAAAAAATTTCATTTTTTACATTAAATATTTTCTAAATAATTAGTATTTCTTTTCAAGTCAAACATGATACCTAGTCCTAAGTCAACAATTAGTTTAATAATAAGGTATAAATAAAAAAAAATGTTTTGCATATCCAAAATTGGGAATCGCTGGTCTAGAGAACCGACCTTAAAATAGAAAGATTAGAGAATGGAAATCAAATAGGCTATAATTATCTAAAAATGTAGATTGACACTAAAGTCTTGTGGACAGAACCTTGTAGAAAGAAAAAAAGTATTTATTGAGAGCATCGTAAGTTATTGCAACATAAAGCGGCCATAGTAGCCTATAAAATACTGGACGTACAGAAGATTTTGAAGAGTAAACAAGGAAGTAATCAGAAGAATGCATGTGAGCTGTCTAAGACTTTAGGGCAAAAAAGCACTTAATAGCGTTACAAAAGCTTGTTTTCTTTATCACCGCCAACATATCTACTTGAAGTCTCTGCAAACATAAACTGCTTTGGATTGAGGTATATAAATTAGACAAAGTCTTTACGAAAATAAGATAACTTTGAACGGAAAGTTTAGAAGTTGTTTTGAGTTATTATAGCTTAGTAAAAGAGGTCTTATTAGCTTTGAAATAGCAACAAAATGAAAGTAATGTTTATATAATTATAATACAGAGCAGTCTAAAATGATGGTAAAGAAGGTCCTGCGGTGATTGTATTTAAAGAAGAAATGAAAATATGGTCAAGAAAAGTGAGATATTTTGATTATTTTACAATGTATGAGGCTCAGTTACAAGCAATTAAAAAGGCTAACGAATAGAGATCTAGACAAATGAGGAAGGTATTAGTATAATAAGTAAATATAAAATTTGAGTAGACTGGACATAAACATTGTGAGCAATTTCTGGTCACTATCATAAAAATAGAACATGACTTGCAGCAAAATAATGCGACTGAAAGAAGGGAGTGTTTAAGTAGAGCTCAAATAGATAAAGGCCCACCTAGGGCATTGTGGTGAAAAGCAGACAGAGTAATTGGCTAAAGCAAAACAATAAGTCTATAACACGTTTAAGCATGCCTAGCAATAGATAATAGTCAAGTCGAAAGCTAATGAAGAAGTGATTAGAATGTAGAACGGGCTAACCAGGGTTGTTTCTTATTCAAGAACTAAATTTATAAAGCACGTTCAGGGCAACCAACGGGAATCGTCTTAAAAGATGAAAACAATTACAGAATTAGAAAGGTGTTGATGTAGTGAAGGTGTTACTAGACGGTTTTGGATATTACGAAATAACTAACAGAACAGTAAGCGGGGAGTTTTGTCACGGGATAATTTTGGAACAGCAAATTGGTAAGGCGTTGGTTGTCTTGGAAGATGTTCTGTTAATACATGGTATTCTCATCATTTACTGTTTTCCATTACCTTGTATTTCCTCTATTCCGTTTTATGCTCAACAGGAGATCATAAATCTTCTAATGCTGCATACTGGAAATAGAATGGTGGTACCAAAATACCTTTGAAGCCTGCTCGCTAATTTATGAAATCAGACATCGCTCAGTTTAAAAATGATTATCTTTTAGCCAGGATTATTGATTATTAAAAAGCTTCCGAATAAAGTGATTAGCAATTGGTAAAGGCAAGTTGCAAAACAAAAAACACAAAACTTTTTTTATTTAGGTGGAAGGAAGATCTCTACCGCTATTTATTGATTAAGTCTATAAACACGATGTTATCTACGATACAGAAATATCATATTTCAGTTAACTTTTAGAGTAAAGGTTTAAAGAAAATTAAATTTATCACGTTTTACGTCCCTTTCCGAAGCAGTCGAAGCCAATTAGGTATCCTTTATTGCACAAAATTCCAAGATATGTCACTTATTAATATAATAATTATGACAACGGAACTGCTGATATATACTCTATACAGTGTATAGCAACAAGCAATTTCCATATAGTACATACACATACAATCATTGAAAACGAAATGAACGTTAGGGTGAACTATTTGGACTGTCATTAAACTTATTCTAGGCGTTCTTATACGGTTTGGATGTTTCATTGCGTAATTATTTTGAACAGAAGTATAATAAATAAGGTTTATCGATCCAGTCTAGTTTAAAAAATTTAAGACTGTGTTTAAATCTGTCAGACATAAAAATCTTCGAATTTACGTAGTTTTGTATAAAGAAATTGCCAAAACCATAAAAACTCAGCAATTGAAAATTTTCCAGAAAGAGAAACAGACACTTACGTATCTATAACAATATTCCTCATATGAATATATGCATTTCAAATAAAATAAAAGAATACGTTGATGCTTAAGTCAAAATTGTCAAAAGATATAAAATTTTTAGTGCAGCAAACATTCCTTTCTTTCTCTAGAGATGGTATATGTAGAAAATAAAATTCTAGCTACCATAATATGAAAAGAAAACATGAGGAATTTTATGTCATAAAGAGTTCTCAACTGCACCTGACAATAACTTTATTTATTTACACCTAGATAAGAGTTTTCAAGTTGAATTTTATTCTGTTTATTGATATAATAAAAATTTTATATAGCTCTATAATGTTATTAGGTCATCCTCATCATATTCGATGTACTGATCATAAATATAACTCTTATCATTACGTACAAGATTTTTCGATTAAACTTAGCGTAGCTATAAAAAATTATATAAGCTCTTTTCTGCCTTTTAAAGGGAAAAAACGTAGTAAAACACTTTTACATAATTTATACAAGAAGAACGTAAAAAAAACACGATAATGTTACAATACGATATTTATGTAAATTTTAAAGTTTGTTTGTTTCTCTTTGTTTCTCTTTTTTACAGTCAACGTCTACATTGACTTAAAATTGATTATGTATAAAGAAAGAGCACTCTGGAACAAAGAAAAATACAAACATTCTGCTACTATTTGTCTAATTAGAATTTCTTCCAAAAAAGATTTATTATTTAAAGTTAAACGAAAGATGTGAGAATTTATACGTCCCTACAAGTACATCGCCATCGGCACAGCTTCCCAAAACAAAAGGAAAAACTCTTTTTAAATCTGACGCTTTCCTTTGACAAATTTTGTAACTTTTAGAAGACTAGCACAGATTTTTTGTTGCTTCGTTTTTTCGTTTCCTTGCTTATTTACGCAGTCACAAACGGAGTTGTTTTTT
>VTPC01003620.1:38476-85749 GCA_011009095.1 Ignelater luminosus | reverse complement strand
TAATGTACAAAATTACTACATACCTTGGAATTTTTTGTTATTATAAAATCCTCTCTACAAATAGCCTTAATCCATTTGCTTTGCAGGTTAGGATCTTTCGGAAACGAAAACACGCTAACTTTCTCGGATTCTTTATCATAATTGCTTCTACAAGCAGGTACACAACACTTATATGGCATTATGAAATGCAATATTCAAAGATTAATGTGTCACCGCAACTATTAACTACACAAAAACCAGCAAAAACTAAAAACTTATAGGCTCTCTGCTTTTAGGTTAACCGGTTAGCAATCTAGAACATGCTGCAGTTGCTATAACATTCGACACGGTATTTAGTTTTAGCAGCTGTTTGGCCTTGTTATATAGGTGGTGTTGGCTACCCCCGCAGAAACGGTAAGTAATAGACAAATGAAATTTGGAAAATTTAAAGTAGATATTTTCTGCCATGTTTTGCGAAGGTAATTAAAAACAAATCTTCAATTGTTTTTTCGTACCGCCACCACCTTGAATTTCTTTAAGTGGATCACCCTGTATATAACCCCATATCTCGATAGGAATCTTCAAGACAAATTCAATGATATATGGGTTGCTATACTTATCTTGAAAGGTTTTGGAGATAATCGCTATTCTGTTGTCAAGGATTTCACTATTAATTTTGATGAAAATCAAGTTACCCAACAGCAGAGGCAATGGAACTAAAAAAAACGATGTGCGATTATTTTATAAGTAATTAAAGTAGAAGAAAATCGTAAAAAATCTTGCTCTTAGCCTATTTATTTAAAATAATAGATCGATGCTAGAGCAAACTCAATTTATGGTGGAATAAAAACAAATAGTGACGAATTGATAATAACAAAAACACAATATAATTATATAACAAGTGTTCAAAACGCGCTCCGGCAATGAAATAATCTCTTTTGAAATTTTCACAAGGAATTTTGCAAATAATCGCGGGGAACTGCTTGCATTACGAATCCGCCCTGTAAGTTAAGAAATCTTTGACAAAAGAATAGTGATTATCTCCAAAACCTTTCAAGATATAGCAACCCTTATATTATTGAATTTGCCTTAGAAATCCCTATCGAAATATGGGGTCATATACAGGGTGATCTATTTAAATAAATTCAAAATGGCGACCGTACGAGAAAGCAATTGAAGATTTGATCTTAATTCTCTACGCAAAATATGGCAAGAAATGCCTCCTTTAAGCTGTTTAAATTTCATTTATCTATTTATTACGGTTTTTGCAGGAGCAGCGTGTTTCCATTCTTTTTAATAGTGAAACCCCTGACAAAGGAATAACGATTATCTCCAAAACCTTTTAAGACAACTATAGGAACCCTTATATCATTGAATTTGTCTTCAAACTCCCTATCCAAATATGGCGTCATATACAGGATGTTCCGTTTAAAAGAATCCAATATGGCGGCCGTACGAAAAAACAATTGAAGATTTGTTTTTAATTTCCTTCACAAAACATGGAAAAAAAGTACCTACTTTAAGCTCTCCAAATTTCATTTGTCTATTACTTACCGTTTTTGTAGGGGCAGCGTGTTTTCACACTTTTTAGCGACCCTGTAAGGAATATTTAAAATTCGTATCCAAAAGTAGTAAAATCAGTTTACTATTTCCCTACAGATTTAATTAACATTTTCCTGTAAAGAAAACTATCACTGCGTTTTGTGTAATGTACATAAACATGAATTAACATCTCATGTTAGTAAATTGTGCAGTAAAAATGATATTAATTATGAAAGGCGCATTAAAATATGACAAAGTGCGGTTTAATTATTTTAATTCCTCATTAATATTTGTTCTTTATAATTTTAAACAATAAAGTTGTTACGTCAGACACATTAAAGCTCTGCAAAGCAGCAAACAATTAAAATGCAATTTCACAAATTTTATTAAAAGCAAACGCGATTTAACGCCACGATTAAAAATGTGTATTTAATAAGCTACTGATGCTATCCTGGTCATCATTTTGCAAAGATAGAGCTTGTGCGAGATTGCATTTCTTTATGAGAAGACCTTTGCCTGTCATCGGCCTATGCAATAAAATTGTCGTTAGGGATCGTTAAGAAGTTATTTACAGAATCTCTCGGCAAATCTTAATCTAATTTTAGAGCTGTCTTAACTTATTAACTAACACACAAGTTCTTTCGTTCAAGTTTAATTTGAACAAAGAATTTTTAAAGCTGCATTCTAATTAAGTTCGTTCGTTGTATTCCGAGTTTTTCTTTTTCAGTAAGGATTGTCGTATTTACACGAACAACATAGCAATGATATTGGGTTAAAATTTTATTTTAACTTTCACGGCATACTGTTCAAAACGTTTTTCTTTGTTAACAGATCGAGTTTAGAAATGATTTAGGATACTTACGTGAAGCTGAAATTATTTGTTGAACCACGGCAAAATCCAATGAGCCACAGATTAAGATTCTTTAAAGGTAAAAGATTTTAACAATCTAAGGAAGTTTATAAGGATAATCCCAATTAATACTTTTAACGTGTTTATTTTGTAACAAGTGCAGAAAAAGACTTTTTATAACTTTTTTTCGGCCGAATAAAAGAAGCATCTCGTTCGTCTTAGCTAGGTAAACATAATAAAAGTCCTTTATGATTATGTTTTGCCAAATTACAGAATACGTGCCCTGTAAAAATGCAAATAAGGAACACCTTTCCTTCCTGATATTGCATCTCTGCTCTTGAAATAGAACGTAAATTTTACTATAAATGGAAACAATAACACTGTAGAATATTTATTTCACTTCCTTTTTTGGGAAGGCAATTTATTCCTCTTTCATTTAAAATAACTTTTGATCAAGAAACATTATTAAGATAAAACATAAAGAATCTCTCTTTTAGGCGTATTCGCGTTTTTATTTTGTTTGAAAAAATGCGGCAGAAATGCAGTAGAGAAACGAGTTTTTTCCGGGTCAATGAATTTTTTATTTTGTTTTGTAGGAGTATATTCTTGCGTTTTATATAATTACTGCTGTTAGAATGTTCAATATCGACCTTTAAAATGAAATAGATTACATATGTACAGAGCTGCGCGATTTTGCATTACTTTAAGAATAAAAGTAGTGGTATGGGAATTTTAGACAGTAATTGGTAATGGAAACTGTTTCAGAGTAGATAAGAAATTGTCAATTTAAATGAGAACAAATGTGAAATGTAAAAATTTGAAGATCATGAAGCCTTTTATGTTTATGCTTTAGATTTCAAACCTTGTATCTTCCAAACAAATCGACCGAATTTAAAAATTCAGACGGGGCAATATGGAGAATTGAGAGGCCTTTGTAATGATGTGCCACTTGAACCCCCTTCCCATTAGAGATTTTTGAGAGATTGACGCCCCCCTTAGGGGATTGAAGTTTAGGATTCGAATTGTATGTCAAAAAATGTATCCCGTCCCCAATACAAATCGACGTGTGTTTGCGTTTTTTCGAAACATTATTTTCCTGGGAGTTATTCAGTCTGTCTTGTATTCGTTAGGCCACTTTCTATAAGTAGCTGTATAACGCCTGATTATCACGTGGGGAGGAGATACACAGCACACTAGAGACCTGCACGAACCGGGTTTTCTAGTCGGGCCTTTACACGGTCCGGATCGAAGCTCGGGTTTGGGTTGAGCTGGCCTCAGTATAAAAATCTATCGAGCTTTCGGACCTCTCGGGCCTGTCAGGTTTTTTGGTCTTTTTGGCCCTTCGGGCTTCTCGGGTTTATCGGACTGTTTAGGCTTGTCAGGCCTTTTGAACTTCGGGTTTCTCGCGTCTTTCGGGCAGATTGGATCTGTCGGGACTGTCGGGCCTTTTGGAGTTCTTGGCCCTTCGGGTCTTTCGAGCCTATCGGGGCATTTGGGCTTGTCTGACTTTTCAAGCATGTCGGGCGTACGAGTCTGGCAGGTCGTTCAGACTTTTTGAACTTCTCGACCCTTCGGGCCGTTTGGATCAATCAAAGAGTTATCGATTTTTTTGTCGTGTCGCGTAAAGTTTGGCCCCAGTCGGGCCGGGCCTGAAGATTTTATTCCATGCAGAGCTCTACAGCACACAATTTGTATTTTGCCTAATATATAACAAACAAAATTCAACAACTATCATCCAAAAGAGTATATAGCATAAGATGCTCCTGCGACTCAATATACATGGTAAAAACAGGTCGTTCGATTAACACAAACATTACTGTACATACGTAAGCGGTGTATAAATTCAGGCCACATATATACATGTGTTGTTGCCGAACATCAATGCGATGCATCGATTATTTCAAGATTATCTTTCTATTACATCAGAAAGATCAGAAACGCAAGAAAAATTCACGAACAATACAATTGCGGTTTAAGATGCTCGACAACCACCATTTACAGTCGATTTACCTCCATCTCTGTATATAAACCCCTAGTTTCTTCATACTCGTCAGTTCCGCGTGGTGTCCAGACATCGCTGTGTTTTCAATGTCCCTGTGTCCACGTCCGAAATAGCCCGGTCCGCCGGTGTCCAAGTCCCACCACCTGAATACCTCCCCTAGAAGTAGTATCATGTCACCCTAAGTTTTTAAAAGGGCGTAGCAAGCCCGGGCCCAGAGTTCTGAGGGAAAGGCGCGACTATTGGCCAGGGTGTATAATCATCGCTCTCTCAGGTGTTTGCTTACCGAATGCAGCACGGGATGTGATGCTAGTAGGTTTGCGGTCCTAAAGTCCATATCTTGTCTCTGTCACCGTTTATTCGGGCGCGTGTAGGGATGTGGTCCTGAAAGCCGTTTGTAAGTCGCAAGATCAAGAGTTCTAAAACGTCTCCTTCTCAATGCGTTGTTCAGGTTCAGCATGAGTTTTCTAGTATCCGTCGACATCGTAGGCGACAGCCAATGCATATTTAACCATACGCATTGTCCTTGACGAGGCCTTCCAACAAACCAACATTTGACATTCAGCACCTGTTCAGTAATACGTGGGTACTTTTCAACAATCCGGCTTTCAGACGGGTTTCACTACACTACAGCTTTAACATGAAATTTCCATAAAATAAACGCCTCCCCAGCCAGTTCTCTGCTGCCGACAACCTCCATATTTACTCACCATCAGAGTTCCGCGTCGGCAGTGGTCCCTCCCGCTCCCAAACCAGTGTGTATACACTGTCCCGCGTCAGGCGCACCCGGCCCCCCGGCAATTCACCCCGGGTGGTGCGACCTGTTGCAGCTGCTACTGGCAACCTTCGTTCTGGGGGGCGAAGACCCAGTAGCGGCGCCGGCCTTTCCATCCGGGGCACTCTGCGTTTCGTGGGCAGACGCAGACCCCCGAAGCCGGTGTCCCTTTTCCACCCGCGTACGTCGTTGCCTAGGGGAGAGGCGCGACTACTGGCGCTGGTGTATGAATTCCCGTGCTCTAGTGGGTGTCCGTACTCCGAACGCGTCGTAAGTAGGCTTCACGGTCCCGAAGTCCCTTTACCACTGTCTCCGTCTACTCCTAGCGGCCACTATCGAGGAAAACTATTTGTATGTCGTCTTACCACCAGTTAACCAGTTAACCGCTACTCGTAGGCCGCCCCAACATCTCGAAGCGGCCCGACAACATCCAACGCCGACCAACTAACCATCTGAAGAAGCCTCCGGCCAATTCCGACGCCCTTTTCACCGTTTAACAACATTTACAACAACCCATTCCTACCGGGCCCCACCTATACTTCAGGTACATACAACAGTCAAGAACATCAACGCCAAATGCCGCCCAGCTCACCCTCGCACCAACACCAGCAATAGTACCGGACGCCGCCATCACTCCATGCTGCCATCGGCCCTCCTCGTGCCATTGCTAACTAGGAATCACCAGGGCAACATCCATCTGACTTCAATGGCTGGTCGAGTGCCGATGAACTCAAACAATGAACGTCCTCTGCCTTGCTCGCCAATAATATATGTCATCCTTGGGGTGAAGAAGTCCCATGGGAAGAAATTAAAATCGGCATCATCTCATCATCACCTGCGCAAAAACGCCGAAAACCACAATCAATATATACCACCTAGTGCTGCTACCACTACTATCTGCATCATCTACGGCTTGTGGCCACGTGGAAATGAACGTTACAAATGACATCTACGTCGCAAATTCAGAAAGTTCTCTTCAACTTCGGTCGAAGAGATTCCAGAATTGAATCTAAAACGACCTCTTGTCTTTGCTGTGAAATCGACCCTGAGTTACCTGCTTGCCATTTTCGTTAGAAGAATTTCGGCGATAGT
The DNA here is from genome assembly GCA_011009095.1 of Ignelater luminosus. Taxonomy (NCBI): domain Eukaryota; kingdom Metazoa; phylum Arthropoda; class Insecta; order Coleoptera; family Elateridae; genus Ignelater; species Ignelater luminosus. The sequence goes on along the minus strand of VTPC01003620.1, from coordinate 79,512 downwards.
GTAATTTACCTTGTAATTTAAAAGTTTAAATAAACACAATAAAAATCTTGCAGATAACATTATAATAATCCAAAATATAGCATTCAAACCAAACCCAATTACAACAATTGATGGATGGCCATTCACCAACAGGGTAATATTCTCAACCGTCGTAGCAAATTCCATACGAAGGGGTGAGTTGAAGCTAAATGGGAATGCAACTCTCATAAGTCCAAACAAGGTAACGGAAGAAAAAACTTATGGTCCAACTACTGAGGTTTCACACAAAAAAAAAGAAGAAACATCATATACCCTACTAGCACAAACACCAACGAGTTTTCACCGACGCTTGAATCAATTTCGAACGAGCAAGTAAAAATTCTCTCCAACAAGAAAAAAGACTGCCAAAATACTACAGCGCACAGACCACAAATCATGTAACGGGCGCAAAAAGTGATCGTTACAGCATATGGAATTACACAGTCTACTCCCGCAAGATATTGATTTATTCTTCTTCTTTAGTCTTCGGTATTGTTTAAAGTATATTAAAGACCGCCAAAAACTGAGAAACAATTTCCTCTGACAATTCTTGAAATTAGAAAAAACGAACTTTAGATTGTAACGCGAAAAAACAAAAACTGTCAGCTTTTCGCTTTCACCAGTGTTGGAAAGTTAGGTCAATAGTGCAATTAGTTTTTTTTTGTAGCTGCATTAATAACGGCGACATTCTTTTTTCTTTTCTTCCTCAATCTTTAATTTATTGCGTATTCAAAAAATATTTATTTACAAGTATTTCCCCAAGATTTTATCAAAATTAGAAACATCTTTGTTGTCAACGTAGTTCTTACCAGACGAACTTGTTTGTTTTAGTCCTAACACAATAATAAACCAAAATTCAGTAATGAAACAGAACTTCACGGTTTGCAGAAGGTATAAATTGCTACATTAACGACTAGAAGAATATTGTATTCAAGAACTTCTAGGGGTTCTAATACAGTTTTCCCGCTTCCGTTACTTTAAATTATCTTACATTAATTTTAAAAACAGTGACTTAAAAAAAATTAATATCAAGACACAACATCTGCGTAACCAAATCTCAAACCCTACCTTTCTTTTCAGGTTTATGTGGTTTTGTTGCATATCAGTAGGGGCAGTAGCAACAATGGTAATAATTGTAAGTCTTTGGGAAAAATTTCAGACCAATCCTACCATCACCGGTTTAGATACGGATTTCCACAACTGGGATGTACCTTTTCCAGCACTTACACTTTGTCCAAGCATACCCAGCAACATAACAGTTATCCAGGATTATATCGAACGGTAGCTTTTGTATTTATAATTACACATTTTAACTTTTAATTTACCTTTTTCTTTACAGTAAAATGTCTGATGTGAAAAATAAAAAAGACCTTACGGAATTTCTTCAGAAATTATCTTTATTTTCCTACGAAATTCTAGCAGACTTTAAAAAATACACGAGCAAAGGTTACGTTTCCAATACAACTAATTTAAGAGATTTTATTTTTGAGGTAACCAGAAACTTGTTTGATAAAATCCGATTGTAATCATAACAAAAATTTATTTTTAGCTAATGATTCCTTGTGAAGAAATGTATGAAGACTGTGTCTGGAAGGCAGACAATTACAACTGCTGCAAGGGATTTTTCCCAGTTTTCACCGAAAGCGGTTTTTGTTACAGTTTCAATTCGAGGCACTACGAAAAGAAAATACCAAGGTAAGCATTCCTTTATTTTATGTATGTTTAAGTTTAAGTTTACTTGTTTTGTCCTTGTGTAGTGTAGTGTAGTGTAGACTGGGGTGATTTTTATTGATCAAGTGATGAGTTGAAAACAACATAAAATGTCAGTTTTGTAATACAATTTAATGGTGTTAATAAAAGTTCTTTTTTACAATTTAATTCATGTGTTAATTCCCCGATACATGAAACCTTGCCCGACAAAGATAATTGAATTTGAAATATGATGCAATTGAACGGTTATAAACAGCATGTTAAACTTGAAGTTTATACCACTAACATTATTGTAAATGATTTTACAGACAAGCCGAGGAATTGCCACCATTTAATATGCGATATATTCAAGAAACCGACATAAAATGGTCACTTAAATTCACTATGCTTGACTCTAGCGATGGCATTAAATTTCCAGTAAGTAACCCGAAATTAAACATCTTTTTGTTATTATTTAAGCAGTTAGAGATTTTACAATGACCTTTTCCTTTAGACTTTCTCTTTACCATGCCACACGGCATATTTTATAAATAAAGTTTTAGGAAGGAACAAAAAAAAGTATCTAAGGGTGATGACCTGTTCAGGTGCATATACGAGGTTAAATGTTAATTTCTATTTATGCTTATATTCCCAGTTGATTTTATAGTAATTGTAGATACGAAAAATGTTCACAACTGAAGACTGCACAGGATAGGACTAACTTTATTTACATATTATTAACGAATTGCGCCAACTATTAATTTTTGATAAAATTTAAGACGCCACGAATTGTTAGTTGGTCGAGTGCTCGGTCAGGCCGCATGGCATCCCGTCGAACATCATATTATTGTTTTTATTTTTTCAAATTTTTATTTTACCCCCCTCCCTTCTTGTAAATAATTAACTCAAACCACAATAATAATAGCAATTTATTTTTATCATTAAGAACTTCAATAATTTTACTAATAACAATAATTTTAGAATAATAATTGTTGTAGTTGATAAATTGCTATTATTATTGTTATTATAGTTATTATAGTTAACTATTACAAAAAAGAGGGTCAAAATAAAAATTTAAAAAAAAATTTAAAATAATGTGCCCGGCGGGATTTGAACGCCGGTCTGCTCGGATGCCACACGGCCTGTCCGATCGCGTTCGTTCGTTGAAGCTGCAGAGTTGCAGTATTTACATTACAGCACATCACATTTTATTAAAGATTAATAATAAAATGTAATTCGTTGATAGTACGTAAATGAAACTAGTTCTATCTTGTATAGTGTTTATTTGTGAACATTCTTTGTATTTACATAATTTGTGTAAAATCAACTGGGAAGATAATATAAGCATAATTAAAAATTAAAATTGAATTTCGTATACAGGGGAGTCCAAACCCACTAGGCGGATAAGAAATTGCGCTGGATGGAGAGAGTACATTGAAGTGCTGTCTTGGAAACAAAAGAATTGATATGCATTAAAAACAATTTAAGCTGACGCAGTAGCTGCAACATCTTTAGGCCCTCCCTATATCGCTTCGCGACTCCTGTTGAGGACAACGCCTTCGGCATTTTCAATCCTCTTAGAATACAAGAGAGCGTGAACGCCTGCGGCGACCACTGATCGGAGTCGCTTTTGTTTGCAGAATGTCGCGCTTGGTCCTTCAACACGACAACATCGGTGGCTGAAAATCTGTCAATGAAACAAAACAACATCGGTATATCACGGATTGTTTCAAAGTCACTCCTCTACTACACCTAAACGTGAAAGTCCCTTTTGATAGGATCAGGCGTTCCTGAATTACAGAATATCTGACAAAAAGACCAAGCACTGCCGATCTGTCCCACATCTTCCGAAAGTCAGTCTTCCGCCACACCTAACAATTAAAGTCCTATCTCGACAGGACCAGGCGTTTCTGAGATATAGGATATCTATCAAAAAAACAAAAGATTAAATGCTTAAAAGCAATTCCTAGCAATTAAAATATCATCTTGACAGAACCAGCCGTTTTAGAGAGAGAGAGTCGGTGGTGCCCGGACTGTTTAAAACCCATTTCGTCATCACACTTAGCAATCACAGCCTCATCTCGATAGCCGTTGCTGAGGTATGGAACATCCAACATATCAAAAAACCCGACCATTGCGACTCTTCTTCCTTCCCCCTTCGCAAAAACGCTGCCACCGCGCTTCCCGCCGCCGCTGCCGCTCGTAAGAAGATCTGGGCAGCAGCGAGACAAGGAGAGACATCCTTCTTTTAATACTAAACTTATAATATTGTACACGACGTCGCGCCTGCGGCGCTCCCACTCTTTAGATCTCTCAAATAACAAAAGATATGACGGTCTTCCGCGGCCACCGGTCGGGCTCGCTTTTGTTTGCAAACTGTCGTGCACGGTCCTCGAACACGACAATATTTATGCCAAAAAAAAAACAAAATATGGTCGGTCACGCACACATCTTCTGCAAGCCTTTCCCCCACCGCACCCGTCTACCAATAGAATCGGTCGTTCTCGAGATACAAACGTCTGCCGAAACAAAACACAAAATAGGTCGGTCCCGCGCTCATCTTCGGCGAGCCTTTCCCCCACCGCAACTGCCTCCCAAAGTCCCGTCTCTGCATGACAGACCGTTTCCGGGATACGGGAAGTATCTTCTAAACCCTTCTAAACCGTCACGGCTTGGGCTGCGGACGAATTTCCTTACGTTTCTCTTCTCTCCTTTCGAGGGTTTCCGTATAAGTGCTCGCGATCTCATCTCCCCCACGTCGCCACCCGTTGAAAGAGATGCGTATAGACGCTCAGGCAGGAGCGAGTTCTCCGAACTATTTGTTATATATACGGATAAGTGGACGTTTGCTTATGTTGCGAGGGATGGAAGTGATTTCCGCTTCTATCTCGCTTCCACTACAGGTGACTCCAATGCGCTATCTCCAATTTTATATGTCGCTAATGGGCTTAGACTCTCCTGTATACACTTGAACGAGACATGTATATGTGTATAAAACTAACCTAATTACTGTAAATTTATATTTGGTGAGTCTGTTTTAAGAGCATGAAAGCGTTTAAATGTTCTTGCTATTGTTAACATAATTTCAAGGCATGTTACCATATCCTCTAGACTGTTCAGTACATAGTCAACTAATCTAGTCATGACGTTTTACTAACCTGAAGGTAATAATCAGTGGCGGCTTGTTGTACAAAAATGAGATGTTTGCAGTTCTTGTAAGAATTATCACAAACACGCACGCCAGTCGGTTTGCATTCAACTTACAACCCAGCTGGAACAAATACGATTACTCGCTAATGCGCATACGTTTTGCACATGCCTTGCAAACCAAGTCTTAAACTATTCAGTGTCTTAATGTACAAATAACATTAAAAAGAAACATTCGGTTTCCATTTCTTACCTTCTTGAGCACTTAGAGGAAATGAAAGGATGAAAGCATCTCTTCAAATCTTCTGGTTTACACCATCATCATATTTAAACCGATGCGCCGGTCTTACTTTCGGACGAACACCTACTGATACTGTAACGCGTATCTTGCCGTTTCGTTTGCGGTTTCGAATATCATGTTGTTATGTTTTTTCTGTTAGTAGTTAGAACGACATTGTCATAATACTCTGCACTCACTTAAACAAACATTTCATCTTTTCCTGTACTCAATTGTTGCCAAATATTTTACCTGTGATTTTTAGAGTTTCAATAGACCTCTGCTTCTGTTTTTCTTTTTTTGGATTCGTTCCTACATAGCCTTGTACTAGTTTTAGTGCTAGTTGAAAAAATATACCTTCAGGAGTTGCTAGTGCAGAATTTCGTAGAGGAATGAGGATGCTTTTTTTAAGTTTAGGGTTCTTCAGTTGAGAGAATTTCCATTTGGCTTCTGCTGTATTTGATTAATAAATAGTTCTTAGTGTGCTTAGTCGTTTATGTTTGGCTTCTATCACAAGCATAGCTGCTCGATAGAAGATTTAGTTTTCAGCAACGAGTTGAATTCAGGCTTTTCTTTTAATGTGATCTTGCAACCCTGTCGGAAGCTTGATTTTTTCCGATGTGCTAAGTTAATTTTAGGATTATTTCTGATTTGAGCAGTGGTGCTTCTTAGAAAATTAGATCAGATGGTACTCGCTACTAGTCCAGCTATTTCAGAATTTTCAGGCTCCAGGGAGAAACCATTTGAACACCTTTTATTTGGAGTTTTAAGGTTTTCAATTGTTTTTAGTTTTTGGTCGGTATGACGCGTCATATAGAAAGAAGTATATTTACTTTAGATGACTTCAAAGGAAAGTCTTTCCAACAAAATGCTTTCCGGGGATAGTTTTTTGTTAGTTAGATCGTTAGGGATGATAAGGGAATGGTTTCACACGATGGTCTGCTGTTTTTCGACAGATTCGCCATATCATATGCCTTTCAGACGATCAGAACACCACAGATCGTTTTTTGTTTTTTTTTTGGCAGGTTTTCCATAGCTCAGAACAGACTGGTCCTGTCGGTTTGGGACTTGGATTGTTAGAAATCCGGACACCATTAATCGTCTTTTGTTATAATGTTTGGCAAATTTTTCATATCTCAGAAATGGCTGGCTCTACAATTTCGGGACTTGGAATGGAGTGGTGATACGATGACTTTCAGACGATCCGGTCACCAACGATCGTCGTTTGTTGTTTTCTGGCCAATTCATTATATCTCAGGTATGGCTAGGTCCTCTCAACAGATCGTCCTTTGTACTTTTCTTTCTGGCAGATTTTCCTTATCTTACGAATGTCTGGTTCTATTGGTTTGACACTTGAAATGCTAGAAGTGGTGAGGTCTTTTCTTGTTTTTTTGATAGATTTTGCGTATAGCAGGAATGGCTGGTTCTATAGATTTGGGACTTGGAATGTTAGAAGTGGTGCAAAAGTGATTTTCAGACGATTCATACACTAACGATTGTTCTTTTTTGGAAGATTTTCTATATCTCAGAAATGGTTGGTCCTATCGGTGTGGGACTTAAATTGTTAGAAGTCGTAGGGAATGGCACCAACAATTGTTTTTTCTTATTATTTTTGGCAAATTTTCCCTGTCTCAGGAATAGCTGGTCCTTTCCATTTGAGATTTGAAATATTAGAAATGGTGAAGGAATGGTGAAGGAATGGCTTGCAGACGATCAGTGCTCTAACAATCGTTCTTTGTTGGTTTTTGGTCGGTTTCTTAGTAATTCATGAATGACTGACCTATAGATTTGTAGACTGGACAGTTTTAGACAAACCAGGCACCACCCATCGTCTTTTGTACTTTTCGACAGGCTTTCCATACCTAAAGATCTCTGGTCCTATCGATTTGAAGCTTAGACTGTTAGAAGTGGTGGGGATATGGCTTTCAGAAGATCCGGGCACCCGGGCACCAACAATTGTCTTTTGTTGTTTTTCAACAGATTCTCCATATCTGAGGAATACGTGCTCCGATCGATTTGGTGCTTGGATTGTTAGGAGTGGTGGGGGAATGGCTTTCAGAAGATCCGGGCGTCACTGATAGGCCTTTGTTGTTTTCTGGTCAATTCTTTATATCTCAGGATCAGACGATCCAAGCAACAGCGATCATCCTTTGTCGTTTTTCTAACAGATTCTCTATTTCTCAGGAACGATGGTCTTATCGAGGTGATACTTGAACTGCTAGGAGCAGTGGAGGAACGATTCTCAGAGGATGTGGGCATCACAGATCGGTTTGGTTTTTTTTTTGATAAATCTTCCATTTTCCAGGAACGGCCAGTCTTATCGAGGTGGGACTTAGATGGTTAGGAATGACGGGAGAATGACGTTCAGACGATCTAGGCACTAGCGATATGACCGTTTGGTTTTTTCGGCAAATCTTCCACATTTCAATATATCGAGGTGCGACATTTATTGTTGGAGAGTGCGTATCCCGTCCCATAATTATTTTATCCTCTTCAGTAAGGCTGATGAAAGGAAAATTCGGTTTGAGCCACCAAAGGTTAAGAGGGTTAATGAAAGAAAATCTTGACCCGTCTTCATATTCAGCTCTGTGAAGCATTGTAAACCTTACCTGTTTTACATACATTTTTTTGAATTAAATAGGAATAGAAAATTTGTCTTAAAAAGTTTTGGTCTTACGATTGTTTACAAAGAGAAACTTTCTATTCTTTTGAATTATTGCCATTGCTTACACGTAGTAATAAAGGGTTTTCCAATAAGAGGTGTTATTTTGAATAGCCCGCTATTTCGGTAGATGTCACTTTTGAAGCTATCATTTTTTGACATTTGACAAGTAGAAACTACGCCATTAATAAATATGGAACGATACACGCTTCAACAACGCATTGAAATTATTAAAATTCACTATAAAAATGGTGAAAATTTGGCAGAGACGGTTCGTAAAACTCGAACATTTTTGGGTCACCGTGAAGCACCTTGTCGGACCGCAATACAGAAATTGGTGAAAAAATTCGAGCTCTTGGGACAAGTTAGTGATGTGAAGAATAAAACCCGTGCACGTCGCTCAAGAACAGCCGAGAATATTGCTGTTGTAGCCGAAAGTGTTAAAGAAAACCCAGGTTTGTCCATTCCTCGTCGTTCTTTGGAATTAGCCATTCCACAAACGTCATTACACCGTATTTTGCATAAAGATTTGGGTCTTAAGGCTTATAAAGTCCAGTTAACACAAGAACTCAAGCCGGCCGATCATCAACAACGTCGTGTCTTTGCTGATTGGGTCGTTGAAATGCATGAAAATGATCCAGAATTCCATCGAAAAATCATCTTGAGTGATGAGGCCCATTTCCACCTCGGTGGCTTCGTCAACAAGCAAAATTGTCGGATCTGGGGCTCAGAAAATCCAAGAGTTATTGTTGAAAAGTCTCTCTATCCTCAACGTGTGACTGTTTGGTGCGGTTTATGGTCCGGCGGAGTCATTGGACCTTACTTTTTCGAAAATGAGGCTGGAGCAACAGTTACGGTGACTGGATTGCGCTATCGAGAGATGATTAACGATTTTTTATGGCCGGAATTGGATGGTATTGATCTGGACAACGTTTACTTTCAACAAGACGGCGCTACGTGCCACACAAGCAACGAAACCATTGATCTTTTACGGAAAAAGTTTCCGGACCGTGTTATCTCTCGAAGAGGTGATCACAATTGGCCACCGAGATCTTGTGATTTAACACCTTGCGACTTCTTTCTTTGGGGCCACGTGAAAGAGAAGGTCTACGCCAACAGCCCAGCGTCGATTCAAGACCTCAAAGATGGAATTCGTGAGGCTATCGAGGACATAGGGCAGCCACTTTGCGATTTGGTTATGGAAAATTTCATGAAAAGGATATTGTCCTGTAAGCGTGGTCGTGGTGGTCATTTGCCTGATGTTATTTTCCACTATTAACGGCATACCTTCCTCTTTATAATGAAATAAACATCCGATCATTTATATTAAAAAATGGCACTTTTCTTTGAATATCAAAATAACACCTCTTATTGGAAAACCCTTTAGAAATAGATCATTATTTTGTTTCGTTCTAAAATTCTGTTTCAGGATAAGCTTTTTTATGCAGGAAGACATGTAGTAAAAAGTCCTCCAATATCTAAATCAAGAAGTTTTCAAACTAATCTATGTTCTAACCACTCAGGATTTTATTATATCTTGAAGCTGAACACAAATTACAAAACATCCTGTAGATGTAGACTATTAACAACGCAACAACCACAATAGTTGCGGTTTACAAGAAAAAGTTTACGCATCAATTTACATGTAAAAGACATTTATCAAGGGTCTCATTCTTAAAGAGTAACGTTAAATGTTAAAACTCACTACGTACATGCATAGTACGTTGTGGTTACGATAAACTCACGCAATAATTATTCTTGTTAGTTTAAAGTACTTTCTGCAAAATTTTATAACCTTAACATTATCCCACATGAGAGCAATTTTCACAAATTTTGTCTTAGAAAATTGTAACAAAAGGAAAACTTGTACGTAGCAAAGAGGCTATCAAAAATAAAATTACATACTATCAGAATCCAGCATTAGGCTTACCTAGTAAGACTTTTACTATAGTAAAATATAACAGAGATATCACTGTAAAGAATTTATTAATAACAATTGTGTTTCATTATTCTAGTTATACATTCACAATGCAGATGAAGTGCCCGGCATAGATATGCAACCGCAACATATTTGGGATTTCAAAGTAGACAGAATTTCGTTTTCGGTGAAACAAACCTACACAACAGATGATACTCGTCAATTATCAATTAAACAACGGAAATGTATCTTTGAAAACGAAGTTAAATTAAAAATCGATCACATGTATACATACACAGCTTGTACGAGACAATGTAGAATGGAAACGGCTAAAAGATATTGCGGATGCGTTCCTTTTTTCTATCCAGAAATAGAAAATTTCAGACATTGCAGAATACACGAGCTCGCTTGTATTGCAGATCATTTAGGCACCATAAAATCTGTAGACAGATGTAATTGTCAGTTGGGTTGTTCTAACACGGTTTATGAAGTTGAAAAATTAAACGAACATGGGTAAGTTTGATCTTTCCTTTTTTTTTATGGAATTCACTTGAGGTTTGTAATTAACTACTGCTCCTTTCGGACAGAAGCACAGACGATGTTAATAGAGGATTGGAAGCTGAATTCGTATCTTGGCCTATGGTTAGGTATAAACGTGAGGTACTTTTTGGTTGGGTTGATTTACTTGGTAAGTAAGAAGGAACATAAAATTCTTTATACAGGGTGAGTTCTTTTCTTTGATGTTTAATGGTATCTCGAAAACTACTGCAGCTACAAGAACGTTTAAATGGCAAAATAATTGTAGTTTAAAAGCTCAATTCAATGCAATGTTAGTTTTAAAACAAAGAAAAGTTCAAGGATTACTAGATATTTTAGAAAATCTGAATTTTTATAATTTCATTAAACGCATCTAGCTCTGTTAGTATTGATTTTACAGAAAAAGTATAAAGAAAAAAGTCGCAGATGTAATTAAGATGTAGGTATAGTCAAATCCAATTTTTAAGTAACCTGTGCTTCTAAATTACTACATGAGATTGTGTTGGTCTAACTTAAAACCATAGTTGGCTGTGGTTCTCACAGAAAAAATATTTTTTTTCGCCTTTACGTTGATATAAAACTCGATTTGATTATTGTGAAAAATAAAGAAATTGCGGTATTTTCTCTCTTTTAATATCAAATTAGACATAGCTAGCCATGGAAACAGAGTACTTTTTACGAGAACTACACTGAAATGATAGGTAAACTGTAAAAAGCAGGTCGATTAAATTTAAAAACGAGTTACCTATTTCAGAGATAAATTTATTGGTGTTTTGTTTTTTTAAAATTCACGGTTTACTGTACATTCGCAAACAAACAAAAATACTCAAATTCTCTTAAAGCCAGATATCTCTAACTAACAAGATCAGGAGAAAATCATAAAAGAATAAGTTTTTACTATGCTTTTTTTTGTTTCTACGAAGATAGAAAGCTGATGCAGCGCAAGCATGGATTTTCTTAAATAGAACGCCTACTGGATTTTGTTACCATTAAATTATTTAATAAAGGTTATTCTTTACAGTAAAATTGTAATATGTCGCAATTTATCACATTCTTTAGCATTTCTTCTGTTTTACTACTAAAACGTTTTTCTGATCACTTAAGCGTTTTACATACACTTACGTTTCTCCACAAATTAGGTTTTTAAATAGCAAAATTTACTTCAGTAAATAGTCTGTGTAGATACAATACACATTGGAGACAATTTGGGCCTACGAACAAAAATCATAGATACCACTAAAGAATTGAACAACAGCTGCAACCAACGCCAACGCTGCCATAACTAAAGATCTCCAGATCTGACGATTTTACAACTTTGTGTCTGTTTCTGCCGACCTGCTTTACTGTAATTGGAACAGTGTTTACTTTTGTATTAGTTTTTTAATTCTCGCAGTCGTGACTTCCTTCCAGTAGATCATAGCAAATAAGACAAAGAAGAAGAATGGCTTTCAAAGTATCCGGTACCACTTTTGTGTAGTGGCAGAGGAAAAGTTTTCAAGCAATTTGGATATTACCCGTTGTATTCTGTTTATATTGACAGATATGTCACGGCTCTAGATGAAGCTGTCGTATCGAAATGAAGCTTCGGTTAATGGAAGGGGAAGGAAGTAGCTTTTAAGCGATGATCTGTTTTTCACAAAAGCGAAACAAAGTCTGGCTCATATTCTTTTGTACAAAGGCGAATGAGGGCAAAACCCGACTAGACAATACCAAAAGGCATGTTAATAGAGAACAGATCTCGATTCTGTGCCACCACAGGTGTAGGTGACCTGATGATGGCTAAAGCCCTAATGTAGGCCACCGAAAAAGGCCTATTAGAGGGTAAGGGCCAATCCGTATTAGAGTATAACTGATTAAGAAGGTTAATGGAGGACAAAGCCCGACTGTGTGTCACCATAGATGACTTGATGTAAGGCAAAATCCCACTGCAGGTCGCCAAAGGTAACCTATCTGAAAGTAAAACCAGACATTTGTTACAGTACAGCTGACTTAAGAAGGTGAATGAAGGGCAGAACCTAACTATACGCCACTGTAGGTGGCTTGATGAAGGACAAGATTCTACTGCAGGTTGCCAAAGGTAACCTGTTGGAGAGGGAGGCCTAGCGTAAGAAGGTCAATAAAGGACGAAGTCCTACTGCCAAAGAAAGCTTATTCCAGAGTAAAGCCTGACACCTATAACAGTTTAGCGGACTAAAAAAAATTGAAAAGGAAAAGGAAAATCCTACTGTAGGCTGCCAACGGAAACCTGTAAAACAGTGAAGCCTGACATTTGCTACAGTATAGCTGACTGAAGAAGGCTAATGGAAGGTAAACCCCAACTGTGTGCCACCGTAGGTGGCTTGATGAAGAGCACCTTCCTACTGTAGTCTGCCAAAGGAAGCCTCTTGAAGAGTGAGTTCCCATACTTGTTACAGTATAGCTGAAGTAAGAAGGTTAATGAAGGGCAAAGTGCCACCGTATAGGTTTGATAAAAAGCAAAGTCTCAATATATAGGCGGCCAAAAGAGGACCTGTTTGAGGGTGAAGCCCGACGCATGTACGCGTATAGCTGAGTTAAGAAGGTTAATAGAAAACGAAGTTAGACTATGTACCAACGTAGATGACTTTATGAAAGGTAAAGCCCCACTGCCTGTTGGGGGACGTGAAGCCTGACACGCGTTAAAGTGTAGTTCACTTAAGAAGGTCAATGCATGATAAAGCCTAACTGTGCCCACAGTAAGTGGCTTGATGAAGGTCAAGATCTCACTATAGACTACGAATGAAACCTGTTGGGGGATGAATCTTGACGATATAATTAACTTAAAAATGTTAATGGGAAGCAAAGGTAGATGATGTGCCTGGATGTCTGGATGAAAGACAGCATAGGCAACTGTATGTCACTGTAGGTGGTTTGTGGAATAATAAAACACCGCTGAGAGCCACCAAAGGATATCTGCTCAAAGGAAAAATCCGACCTTTGTTAGAGTATAGCTGACTTAAGAAGGTTAGTGGAAGTTGAAGTCTGAGAACTTTCAAAACCCTGTAGATAATCGATTGTATCAGGATTATTTGAAACTACCCATAGTCTAAATCCTGTTGCAATGTGACAACCCGTTCTCGAGATAGGCTACCCGTGAATAAAAAACAAAAAACACTTCAAACGAGTATAGCAAGAAAACCAGCCATTTTAAAATTTTGTGCCCAGGAAGACTTTTAATCAGTGAGTCAACAACTATACTGTCTTGTAAAGCAAAAAGACTCTAACTTGTGAAACTGAGATTATGATACCGTTAGATTTTTTACACTGACATCTATTTGCATACCAAGCAAGAAAGTCCTAATTTTGAAAATAAATAATACCGACTAATTTTTAAAATGCTCTATCCTATAAGAATGTGAAAAACCAAATGCGTTTCATTCAATATCTTGGAACTATGATTATTAGAATTAAGACCATTTTGCTTTGCTGAACAATATAACAGTTTCAGGTAATTTTACTAAGAGCCAAACCCATAAAGATTGTGTCAGAAAAAGCCCGCTAGAAAGCCCTTAGTTTAAAAGCGGAAAAGGAAAAACAAAAGAACATCGATGATGCCCGAATAGATTAAAACTCATTCTCCTACGATTACCAACACTCGAAATTGCATCTCGATACGACAACCTTCTCCTGAAATATGGGATATCCGGTAAAAGAAAACAAAAAACAACGTTATCAAAAATAGCAAAAGGAAACTAGCCATTTTTAAGATTTTGTGACCATGAAGACTTTAACATACGTACTATAGTCTGTTCAAATGCCTAAAAACTAAGCAAGAGAATACAGCCCTGCAAGGGTCGAGATTTCCAGGCCCGGGCCGGTCCGGCGCGACTGGAATAAACTTGACGTGATCTAAAAGAACCCGGTAACTTCTTGATCAGCTCGAAAAGTCCGAGGAGCTCAAACGGTCCAAGAGACCCGACAGGCCCTAGAGGCCCAACGTGAACCCAGAAAACCCAATAGATTTTTAAACTGAATCCTAGACCGACCTCAACCCAAGCTTAGAAACGCGCCACGCAGAGGTCCAACCAAGCAACCCGGCTTGTGCAAGCCTCTACGGTGCAGTACAAAACTCCTTCGCATGAAATGTTTGCAAAGAGTAAAAAGACACCTCGAGCACCAGAAAAAAAAGCAAAAAAGTGAAGAAAAATTGGATACACTAATGATAATGATGAAGACACTAGTGAAAGATGTAAAAGAAATCCGAGAACAACAGAAGGATCACCAAGAAGAAATACTAAAGCAATTAAAAATGGGAAACGAAGAAACTAAGAAAGAGAACAAAAAGCTATAAAAAGAAATGAAGAAGATTGGAAACGATAGAGAGATAGAGATAGAGAGAGAGAGAGAGAGAGAGAGAGAGAGAGAGAGAGAGATAGAGAGAGAGAGAGAGAGATAGAGAGAGAGAGAGAGAGAGAGAGAGAGAGAGAGAGAGAGAAAAGAGAAGGAATAATGTGGTAATTCAGGGCCTTGGTACTGATACTACAAATGGAAAAGAGATAAAAGAAGAAATGAAAAGCTTTATTGAAAAACAGTTAGGAGTGAAATAAAATTTGCTTGTTAGAACTAGGAAATAACATGGAGAAGCAGAAAATAATGAAAAACAAAGGTAAATTGAAGAGCATTAGAAATGAAAGAATATAATGTTAACGATGATATGACAAGAAACGAGAGGAAAGTACAGGGAAAAATTAGAAAAATAGCTTAGGAAGAAAAGAAAAAAGGAAAACAAGTGAAAATGAGATTCCTAGAAATAATAATAAATAAAAAACAATACAGATGGAATAATGACAAGGAAGACATAGAAGAAATATTGCCAAAAAACTAGATAAAGAAATAGAGGAGAGAAGAAAAATGAGGATGAAACGGTGAGAAAATGGAACATGAGTAAAATTAAATAAAAACAAAAGTAAAAGTGGAAGAGAGTGGGAACTCGGGACGAGATCTGTTGCGAGTATTGAATTCTACATAACATCCCCCTTTAATCGTTGCTCTATGTCTTCTAATAACCAAGATACCAATGGTGAACATCGAAATGTGGACACATTGTATAAAATACCCTAGCCACGTTGCCGGTTATATTTCTGAAAGATATTGCAACGTTGATAGATTTTTAAATAGAAAACGAACTTTTATGTGTAGTCTATGGTGCAATAAATTTTGATCAACAATGTGATTCTAATATGACACGACGGCAAATGTTTCCGACAAGCAATTTCTCGCGGTTCGTTGTACTCATATCTTACTTCTTATAGGAAGTCTCAATCTTAAATAATCCCAATTCTGTCCATTGTGACATGTAAATATATGTAGGTATCCATTTTTGTTATTGGCGAGGCTTCGGAATTTTGTAAAAGCAAGCAGTCAGTCGGCATAAAATCGCACACGAGTATGTATAAAACAAGCGAAAAATTAAAGTAGCGATAAATAGCGACTTTTTAATTGAAACTCTGAAGACATTTTAACGTCGCGTACTGACAACACTGTACACCACATTGTTTTGAAACAATTGATTAAAAATCTGTCACGTCAAACACAATTGTTTTGTGTATTATAAAGTTAAGAATGTATTAATTTAGATTACTTGTAAAAATAAAAAGTTTACACTAAAGAATAAACACTTTTTTTAATTTTCCTTTAGTAGATTTTATTTCGATGTTGTTTCTGACAAATGTTAACCTTGAAAGATAAACAACGAAGATAAAAACTAACAAATCAGAAATGCTGCTTACAGAATTTAATAACGACAGGTATCTAGATTTTAAATTTAGGTTTTCAAGAGTTTGAATAGAGTGTACTACAGTTTTAGTCAATTTCACCAAGAGCCAAAATCAAAAGCAAAACGAAAAGAAAAAGAAAAATGCTTTTTGTCTTTTTATTTTCGATGAGATCTGTTAAAGGCGCAAGTGTTTAGGCAATAATGCTCGTCAAATTTAGAAAAATAGAAGAGTCTTAGTTAACTGGAAACAGATTGGTTTTTAATGTTTAGGTTATGTATGCAATTGCTAGAGTATAATAATGCAGAATCACTAAATCAAGTGGGCGTTACCTTTATAACTACTGTTCTTATATTGTTAACCCTTCAGAGGAATTATCTTATATTCTATCAGAATGTTGGACTTTCAAAATTTATGATAACTTATTGCGGAATAAATTATTAGAACACGTTATGATTTCAAATCAAATAATAGAAATAAAATCATATAATCCAGTACCTACATTTACCTCCTTGTAATAAAAGTACATAGCTACACTTAACCCAGGTAAACAAAGGTACTATCGGGAGCTGAGATTAAACTATCAAATTTACATACACATCTAAAATCGGTCGTTTACTTTCCTGATAATACATAAAACATACGAAACCTTGTTATAACCTGTTATCTTTATTAAGAAACTCATAATATTAAAGTGCTTTAAATTATTATTTTTAAATTAAATTAGATTTAAATGGAAATCTTGTTGGACCCTATAAAATAAGAGCAACCAAGTACCATTCAAAGTTAATGTTGCGATGTTAACCTTAATTAACCTTCCTCTTTTCAAATGCACAGTAATAAATTAGAGAATCACAAGATTAATCTGATCTTGCCTTGGACAGAGTACATAAACAAAAGATGTAGTACTTACCACCCGATTTCGGCGTTGGATTATATAAACTCTGTATCTTGATCCTAAATTCACATCACTTAGGTCAAGTTTGATTAACTAAATTAATAGTAAATTAAAACAATTATTTTAAAAAATCAAACGCATCGCATAACCTAACAATTTAAAAATTCAAATGTACTTCAAAACGCACGATTTTATCTGAGCGGAGATTGAATTTCTAGCGTAACTTTACACTTTCACAATACTGTAATTGCATTTTTAAATTGCTAGTAGTTTGCATTTCTTGCAACACTAAAAGTAAACCGAACCACGACTGACAACTGTAAACAATATGTCGACTCTAATAAAAACAAAAAAACAAAAACCGAAAAAGTTCCTGGATAGAGTTGATAAATTCCTATTCAGTAAAGTATTGGAAGACAAATGTCAATGTTGCTATGACGATATGACGCTGTAGGGTTTTTTATCATTTCATTTTATAAAAAACTTATCTAACCAACAGGTGTCTCCTTCTTGGTTGATATTTTATCTTTTTCAAAAATAAAATCAGCATTTTACTTAATATTATATTTGTAACATTTTAAATATTTTTAACAAAAAATGGAAATAATCTTTTTCAGTGTCGTTTGGAGGCATAGCCGGCCTTTTTCTAGGTTTCAGTTTATTATCCGGCGTGGAGCTAATTTATTACTTCACGATAAGGGCGTGCTGCATGGTTTACCTCGAACCGCAAGAATTGGAGCGACTTCAGCGCGAGGAAGTGGTTAAACTGAAACCGAGCTACGATCTCAGTCTGGTTCCTTATTTTATAAGGACTCCAGTACCAATAAGTGGCATACATGAAGTGGCTAAAGGCTATTTTGGATTTAATTTGACTACCTACACCAACAATGTAAATTTATTAGTATTTTTGTACTCTATTGTTTATTTATTTCTTTTATTTTTTTTAGCAAATCAAACCGATTACGGTAAAACGCAAAAATAAGAATTTGGACGGTGAAATAATATATCCACCGTTTGGTATCGAATTTTTACCGTAATAAATGATTGTTTCAAAATAAAATTTATTTCTTGAAATAATATTGTTAAGTACATTGATAATACTTTATAAAGTGTAACAATTAATAATCATAAATAATAATAATAATAATAATAAATGTTAACAACAGATCTTTTTTATTTGTAATTTTGTAAAGCCTATAACCTAGAGGAACTATATAAAATCATTTTATTTACAAAAAATTAAATCATGTTATTATTAAAAGAAAATAAAATACAACTAAAAGTCTAATATCGAAATCTTTGCAAGAGTTTTTTGCAATAAATAGAAAAATGGGTTATTTTTAGCTGCATTAGCATTTTGAGCTTTTTATTAAAAATACATGCCAGTTACTACCTACAGGACAGAAACGACACGATACTGTATTTATCCAAAAAGTTTTAAAACATCATTGTTACTAATACTGAAATTATATTTACCTTAAAACAGAATCCCACAATAATACATAAGATATAGAGATATTTCTTTATAAAAATAACATTAGCAAGAAGGCTATAAATTATTATTGTTAATTTAGAAATAGAAGACAACACTATTATAAAATTAAGCAAAAACATTTAGAAAATAAAGTAAGCAGAGTAACTAGCATACATTTTAGCTGATTCTCTGTCAAACTTGTTGAAACTAGTTTTATAAACACAATCGACTAGCTTTAATGTTTACTATTCCTTACATTTTTTCCCTTAGTATATAAAATTATATTTCTTTTCTGTCATCCAAACATTTGCCTAGCGCATGCTGGAGGTGACGCTAAATAACACTAGGAGTAACAATTGTAGTTCTATAACGATAACATCTTATTAAAGACAACATCAATTAAGCTAAATAATTTGATAGAATGAAAGAGTTATTGCAACTCATTTTTCTCTACAATTGTTATAACATTTTGCATATTTAAACAATGTTATCACAAAATTTTTACTACGCCAGCCCAGTCAGCCAGAGACTTAAACAACATTTATTTAGTGTTTTCATTCTTCAAATTTTCTTTTTTAAAATCATCAAAGCAGACTTTTACTTTGAATGTTATAAACAATATTAACGTGTTGTTGCTGTTTCTGTTTGTGAGAAACAACAACCTTTATCCTGACAAGTTCCATATTATTCCAATTTTGTTTTCCACGTTCTTCTTAACGGCGATACAGGATCATTCTACTTATCCGTTGCGTTAGGATTTGTGTAACTGAATCCTTGAAATTGCGTTTGATCCATTGACTGTAAAATATTTTTCTCTATAGGTGTCAATTTAGCTTTCTCAACAGTGAACGTTTTGTCGAAATATTGCGTATCCAATGGATGTTGCTGAAAAAAAGAAAAAGATTATGAAAATCTATCTATGAAAAATGTGATGCTTATATTTACCAATTTAGGTTTGAATGGTGGTTCCAACAGTCTGGCTTCTAAACGATCCCAGGCAATCGGTTTGAAAAATGGCTGATCTTGAATGTCGCCTGATGGACACATCCTATTCCCTAGTCTTTTGCTGGCATCTTTCTCTAACAACTGCAAAATAAATTACATTTAGTTTTGCAAATATTTTATACCTTAAGATTTTTTAATAATAAATTGTTTCAATTGTTGCTAGTTTTCTTAACAATTAAAGACAAAATTTCTAAACTCAAGCTACTTGTTGCTTTATTTGTAGAAATCTAATGTTGTAAATTCAAAGACACTCCGCATACTTGGTCAGACATGCCGCTTAATATCCAATTTGTTGAAATTTTAATTTTAAATTTAACTGTAGATCCCATGCAATTTACAGTTTTAAAAATGATTCTGAACTTTTAAACACATGATTTAATTCTTAGAAAACTTATTAAAATGTCAATTAAATTAATTTCCATTAAAATCAAAAATAACAATGTATAGTCTATTCTCAATATTAAAGAAGTTATAAATATTTTTAATTGTAGACTGAAAAGTACAAAAAATGCAATTTTATTTACCAAACGTTTTAATTGCATTAATCGACTGCAATAATAATTGTTTGAAATGGTTACAGTCTTGAGCCAAAAAGTCTAGGTAAACAAAATTTTGTCGGTTTAAACCACCATGCGAACTAAACAGTATTATCATTCGATTGGTTTTACTCAATCTATCTGTGTATCGCTGCTAATAAGTCTTATCATTAGCGTGAATGGGACATGACACTGTGTTCCTGGCATACTAGATACAACAGAGATCGACCTTAAAAAAATTGATCTTACATCACAATCTTTGGACTAAGTCTGGTAAATTATTCATGGTCCTTCGAACAAACCACTAGTGTGAAAATACCGTCCACCAAGTTTGCAACAAAATCATTTGTAGTCGTGTAGAACCCAGAAACCAGCGCCGGTACTAAGAAGATGAACGACAACATGCAATCGATCCGCCTTGAGCTGCAAGGACTCTACACCCAGTAGCTGCGACGGTTAATCAAGGATGTAAAAGAAGAGCTACAGAACGAAGTATCTCCAGACCGTTGCTAAGAGTTGCGAGCAATGGTAATGAGAGAATGGGAGAACCAAAAAAAATTTGACAGATTTGACATCCGCTACACCGACCAGTTGCACACTTAACACATCTCAATCCGAAGAAAGGAAAAGATGCTAGCGCAATGTCTTCCCACGTCAGCTCGTCGCATTAGTAACTAGTAATCTCATCAGGGGGACGATCTTCTGCCGAGCCTACATCCACAACGCAACCTACAAGGACAGAAGACAAGAATTTCCGCCTCCAACAACAGATGCAAACAGGTACAGACCGATCGTCTTCACACAATAAGATGCAACCAATCCACCTGAAGATTATTAACGAATCCACTGAAGAACACATCATGGCCTATGTAGCCAATCCACCACAGAATTATTAGTAATCAATCCGGTGAAGGACACATCAAGGCAGCTCATCAGAAGGTGTAGCAACAGGGCAGCTCAGAAGAAGCTTTCTCACAATACATGACTGAGCCTTAATACCAGTTACACCCAGGAGTATAAAAGGTTTCGTAAGAATAGCAAGTTCGCTATCCGTCTGATACAAGCATCATGGCATACTTAGCACTTGCCACACGAAGCGGGAGCACATACGAGGTAGCTCATCAGAAGCTGTAGCAACAAGGCAGCTTATCAGAAGCTGTAGCAACAGGGCAGTTCATTAGAAGCTGTATCACAACCGGTCTGCCTAAAGGACACTTCAAGAAGAAATGATACTACGAGAATACTACGAAAAAAATAATGTACGAGTCCGCTGAAGGACACATCTCGGCATGACCAGCCGACCAAATCGCAAGGTGTAGACAAACAGGAAATATAAGAGTCGGCTAAAGACAAATAACACTTCCGCTGGAGGCCATCCACAAATTCACTAAAGGATTGATATAAACAGAGAACTCACAATACCACTTTAAGTAAGACAAGTCATTGCAGCCGAGCACAAACAGAGTTTTGGAGTTTAAACACATTCAATTCAAGGAAGACACAAGTATAAAAATAAACATGAAAAGAATTCATCAAAATACAATGGGTCTAAAAGTCATCCAATTTCAAAATCAATCGGTCGATAGAGAGTTCAACTGCAAAAGAAGAAACTACCATTCAACGATACAACGAAAATTAATCAAACACAGTACAAATCCGCTAAAGAACAAATCCAATTACCATCAAAAAACTACAATTAATAATTAATCAATTTATAAATTCAATTTCAGGCTTTATAACGGAAAAAGTCTAAACAACAACAATCCTTATTCAAGCACTTAACAAAAACCTTTGGAGTCCAATTCCAAATTAAACAATATAAAAGTTGATAAGGCTGATACGCTTTCGCAAGAGCATCTATACGCATCTCCTTCGGTGGGGGAGAAGGCGGACGCGTTCTCTAACGCATTGCGCTTATATAGAATGTTTAGATACATCCCGTATCTCAGGAATGGCTGATCCTATAGAGATGGGGACTTTGTTACATAGGTGCGATGGGGGAAAAGCTTGCAGAAGATGCGTGCGGGATCGATCGTATTTTGTTTTTCTTTGGGCAGGTCGCACCTTCAGTCGCCGATGTTGTCGTGTTGGAAGACGAAGCGCCTGAAAACAAAAGCGAGCCTGTCCAGTGGCCGCCGAAGGTGGTCACACTTTTTGTTATTCCAAAAGATCGCAGGCGTCGGGTCTTCCTGCGCCCACCTCTAGTCAGAAATTAAACACTGTTAGACCTACCACTACGATCTCTAAGCAATAGAAACCTAACCCCATGTCGATACAGTCCCGCGTACATACGCAACAATTATCTGCCCGAAAGACTCTCAGACCACGTGTGGACCTGTTCAACGTGGAATCACACAGCTACGAAGGCCAGCCTTTTCTCTTAGTTTTCCTATTGTGCAGTGAAGCCATTCCCGGGTTACTGTAAAGTGAAGTACGTTTCTGGTACTTTTGATGTCAGGTAGAATCCTGTGATTTAGCCCTATTTGGATTTCCTTCTGTGTGCATTATTGTTCCAGTCATTTCCTGTAGATTTAACAGTTATTTTTATTTAAGGAAAGCCTTGTTTAATCCTGAGGGTAAGTCATTACCACGTTTTTCTTCTGAGACTTAATAAATGTTTCTCTACTTTTCTGGTACAGTTTATTTAATTACGGGAGAAACTGCAACTGCCCAACAGTTTTTCTTTTGCTGTTTTCCGCTTAACCCAGTGCGGCAAAACTACTTCTACATCGACCGGCTTCTAGCCATCGTCCATAGGAGATTGTCTCGGATCGCCTTCATTTACCCCAATTTGGAGTAAACTTTTCTTTGCCTAAGACTAATATTCTTATTAATCTGTACTAAGTATCTTAAGTTATTTCTGAGATAAAGTTAATACTTGTTAATTCCTTTAATCTAACACGCAATCTGTATACTTTAGAATTTAGTTTTTAATGTAATCACAATAACCTTCTTACCTGCACCCAAAGCCACTGCTGAGTTTAGTTGGGCTAAGATCAAAAATAACCTTATATAGAGTTTTGAAAATTCTAGACGTAAAATTCATCTTTCGGCATTTTGAATAGCATGACAAAATTCGTAATTTTAAACTAATAATCTATTTGCTATTTAATGTCTTCAAATGTTTAAAGTAAATTTGCAGCGTTTTTCTCTGAATTTACAGCATTCTTTACACTTTACAGAATTTCCATACATTTAATAGCGTTATGAAAACCCACTTCGGTAAGTCGGTAAATTCAATTTGGAACTTTACAGTTTTGAAAATGCTAGATGTACTTTTTGTGCGATTAACCTATTAGAATACAAAATGCTACTCACCAGTAATAAGACAGAGTTAGCTTCAGCACTTAAGAACCTAGGGATAAGAGGTTTCTCGTTACAAATTGACCAGAACAATTCGTCTTCGTCGCATCCGCTGAACGGAGATTGACCGATCAGCATTTCATATAAAAGAACGCCGTACGACCACCAGTCGACGCACTGATTGTAATGTTGTCCTTTGATTATCTGAAAGTAAAAGCAAAAAGATTAGAATGCAACATTCTAGAAACACCCTGTATGCATAGAAAATGTAAAATATTCAAATTTTATTCTGCACTAAAACGGATAAAGAGTAAAAATCCAATTTTCCTTTATTAGTATCAAATACTGATAAATCTTTAAAAAAACGCACACATAATATGCGTGTAGTTTCGTTCAACCGTTTTTAATCTCGTTTGGAATGCGGTAGCTCATAAAATTTCTGACAAAGGAAGGAAACGATCCTGAAGTAACGTATAAGAGAGAATAATATCGCTGGTGTTTGTGTCTGTATATGGAGAAGTTAGACGGTTATATTTTTTGGATGAAATTTCTATATCTGGAAAATCGAGGAGGTGTAACACGAGTGAAAACCAAGACGAAAACGTTCTTGCGAAATTGATGTTTGGAATCTTATACTGTTATCATTGTATCGATAAAAGGTATTACAGAGATTTAACGGATGACTCGGATAACAGGAGGAAAGATAAAAAATTAATGCGTTGAGGAAGTTTTTGAGCAAGATTGAATTATTTTGTGTTTTATTTTTTTTATTGGAAGTAAACATTGAATTTATCAAAGTGACGATTTTAATTTGATATACAAGGCGAATTACTTTGAATTGGTTTATTTTTAACTGTTGTTTGATGTCTAATACGGGAACTGTGCGCTCTTGAGTGAAATGAATTTAATGAAAGTTTCTTACTCGATATTGAGTTTAATCGTTTTAATCGTTAATCAATCAAGGGTTTCACACCATGTGATTGCAACCTGACCTGTTAAATTCATTCTTTTGTTGCGCTTTGAAATTGATTTGTTTATTTTAATTATTCTTATAGGTATATAATTAGTGGAGACGTTTTACTAACTATTCCTAATTATTCTGATCTTTGTCTGTCAATTAATTCTTTTTAATTGTTGTAAGTAATTACCACCTTAACCTTGAATATGAAAAGTTTTCACGTACAACAATGCCAGTGAGCCCACACAAAAGTGGCGTAGGGCCAAGATCTTTTTTAATAATCAACTAATGTGTGAGTGCTGCTCCTGGTAGCTGTAAATCTTTATTAATACATAGAGACCTAAAAAGTAATATTGATGCGTATATTACAGCATTGCGCGTAGTGAGATTTCCAGGCCTGGCCCGGCCCGGCAGCCAACTAGAGACAAACTTGACGCGGCCCGAAAAAACCCCGGTAACTTCTTGATCAGCCAGGCAGGCCCGAGAGTCCCGAACGGCTTAAAAAGTCCACAAGGCCCAACAGGCCCAATGACCTGAGAAGCTAGAGCGGTCCGACAGGCTCGAGAAATCCAAAAGGCGCGACAGACCAGTATGGACCGACAGAGCCGAGAGGTCCGACATGCTCCAGCAGTTTGATAGGCCCGACAAGACAGAACAGCTCGAAAGCCCTGAACAGTCCATGAGGTTCAAAGGCCCTTAAATACCAAAGAAGCTCAAAAGACCGAGAAGTTCAAAAGGTTTAACAAACAAGTTGCAACAGCCCAACAAGACTAAACGCCTCGAGAATAGTTCGACAGACCCAAGAGATCCAAACGTCCCAACAGACCAGAAAAGTTCGAAAGGCCAAAAAATCCAAAAGGCCCGACAGACCCTTATGGCCCGACAAGGTCGAGAAGTTCAACAAGTTCCAACAGATTGACAGGCCTAGACAAAACCGAACGGTTCAAGTAGTCCTTTAGCGTATACAGTGGAAGGTTAGTATGAAACAAATTTAATATTTCGAAAACAATATTATTAATTTAGTTTCTATCATCAGATGGCACTGATTAGGTCATCATACATCATAAAACTTCTTCAATAGCACTACCATATCTTGATCTACATATCTGAGAAGTGTTTACTTTCCTCTTTTTAATGGTAGGATATTTGCCTATTTGTTTTTTTTGTCTCTACTCTAAACACTCGTAGACACCAAGAGATTATCGAAATTACGAATTACGTCATTCCAATCGAGAATTTTAAAATCAGGGCTAGTGCTAAGTTACTTGGCACCTGTCCAGCGGGGAGTAAACTTGACACGGCCCGAAAAAAATCCCGGTAGCTTCTTGATTGACCCGAAAAGCTCAAAAGGCCCGAACTGTTCACCAGGTTCAAAAAGGTCGACAGACCCGATAAAACCGAACGACCCGACAAGCCCGAACATGCCGACGTAGACCCGAAAAGACCGATAGATTTTTAAATTGAAAGCTGGCCCGACCTGAACTCGAGTTTTGAGCACAAAGACCCGACCAAGAAATCCAGTCTGTGCAAGCTTCTACGGTACGATGCGAGACTCCTCCGCTTCAGTTTAGTATAGAACTAATGCCGTTCGCAATCCGTAGCAAAATAACACCCATCTGACTCAGTAAGAAAAAGTTCTTGATCTGGTTCTGTACGAGAATACTTCTTTTTGGTTCAGTATAGAAATTATGCTTATCCGGGTCTGTAAGAAAATAACGCCTGTCGAAATCAATATGACAATCCTTCGCTGCTGTTCAACACGAAAATAACCCATCCGAGTCACTACGAAAAAGATCTCGGTTCGCTTCAGATCAGTACAAAAAGAATGATCCAAAAAGCCCAACCGACTCGATAAGCTTGACAGGTTTGACAAGCCCGACAGGCCCGCACTGCCAAAGAGGCCCGGTTGACCCGAAGTATGCCTGTAAAACCCGATAAGTTTCTAAATTGAGTGTCGGGCCAGGCCGCACAAAGATCTGACTAAAAAACCCACCCGGACAGGTCTCTAGTGCACCGTGTGTTACTAACCAGTGTGAAACACTTAGTTACCACAACGGCGCTTATTACAAGTAGTTTAATTTAAGGGTCATTGTGCCGGTCCTAGAATTTATAGTGTATGGTGTGTCCGGCACCTCGACACTGGCGATAGCCGATAAAAAAGGAAAGGAAATAGAAAGGAAAAAAGGAAAAGATATCAAAAAACTGATGGATTCTGGATCACCCTTACAACCCTCCAACTTAAGACTTCATCCTAAATGTGCAGAATCAGATGAAACCTGCACGTTCGCCTGGAACTATAGGGCTCACGCCTCTAATTTTTGCTATCAGACACCTAGGTATCACTTTTACGTTGAGATGGAGCGACGAGCTAAATGATTGCCTGAATATCGTTTAGCAGCGCAGCTGCTTGTTCTTCAAACTCGGTGACGGCATTAACTCCTACGAGTTACCTTGTCCACATTCATACAGTACACCATTCTGAAGAAATCAAAAACAGCTAAGGTCACAAAAGCAGTTGCTGAAATAAAAAAAAAAGGAGCTAATCCCCACCTTCCAGCAAAAAAGATCAAAAGGTCCTAACACACCAGATGCCAAAATTCTGTAGAACAACAAAACAGAAGAGAAGAAAGTATCACGACAACAGTCGGTTTCCATTGTCCACCAAGGAACTCAACGCTACGACACCGCCAAAATCTGTCACTACGACAAATGGACCTCGCAAGTTAGAGAACCAAAATCCAAATCAGCAACACTGCTAACGAAACGCTATAAAGCAACAAAGCAAAACTGATAAACGAACTCGGTAAACAAAATCGGCCAATGATAACTTAAATCGACGAACGTTGGGCGCC
The DNA here is from genome assembly GCA_011009095.1 of Ignelater luminosus. Lineage (NCBI taxonomy): Eukaryota > Metazoa > Arthropoda > Insecta > Coleoptera > Elateridae > Ignelater > Ignelater luminosus. The sequence goes on along the minus strand of VTPC01003620.1, from coordinate 52,506 downwards.
AAAAATTCTGTAACGGGTAAAACCTAGAAAGAATACTCTTTGATAGCGTGAACAGCTTAATAGACATTTAAGAGAAAATGAAATAATAAATTCGTACCAAATGAATACGTTTAAACAAGATTTAAAACAGAATCCGGATGTGTATGCAATATTATAAAATAATCTTACAGCATGTCACCCAATCAACAAACATTCTTAACTCTCTAACTCTTCACAAAACTGTTTTATGTTTCAGGTTCCAACAAGATCTTAGAGGACATCAACATTCCCACCAGATCGACCAGCTTCGACAGTCGCATAATGTTTTGTCTCAAGTTTATTATCAAACCAATCCTATCCTATCTCTTAACTGCGTGCAGCATTCACCTTCCCCAAATCGATCTACAATTAAGCCGGAAAGGTTTTAGCCTACAGTGGCCTCTGCTGTTTAGCAGCAGGAGGAACAATTATGATTTTGACTTTTGAGTTGATTTTGGCTAGGTCTAGAACCACTCGTTTACTGAAAAACCACGTCACAGTAGACGGCAAACGCACATGTCTACGAGTCACCTATTACGACCATCAGAATTAGTCTGGACACATTCTGAAAACCTCGACCGACATCGACAGAGGGTCGAATCTTCTTATTAGAAAAAAAAGTAATTATGTAATTGTTAATTTACAATTTTATTATAAGAGCAGTCGAGTCAGGCCTTATTAAGATGAATTAAGTATGATATTAATTATTATCTATCGGCTTGTTCCTTGCTAAGTCAAGGAAGTTTCGATTTTAATTAGTAAATGTCAGTTTTATTAGGAAAGACTCTCTCCTCAATGTATGCATCTGAACTACTCCACATTACATGCATATTACCCATCAGCCATTCACTGATAGCAAGTTAAGCCTTCATCAAGACTCCAGGAAGCATCACGACAGAATCTCAGAAAAGAAGTTCCAACGCATAAGTGATTTCAGTAAACTAAATTTTGACTTAATTTTAAGAACTTCAAAAAAGCTACCGCATTCTGTTTACTTTCTTTCTTGAGAAATTCCATTTCAAAGATGTTCCTTTTTTCAAATATGATTTATATGAAGCGTTTTTGGCCGCTAATGTATATACTCACACGTGAAAGTATTTTATATTTTTAAAAATACATTTAAGCAGACAAGACGCATTTTTTAAGTAAAAATGAGATATATGGAAATAGTTTCAAGTCTATAAAGCGCCAAACAATTACCTATCTTCTATGTTAAATGTTAAATCTAATGTTTTGTAATCGATCTATCTGGCTCTTGTTCAAGTAAACACTTCACGTTCTATTAATTATCAAATAGTAACAAATAGGTAGTTTGCTATATGCTATCATTCTATTAAACAAAATGAAAATTATAAATGAATGTTTACATGAGTGTCACATTCCTTGACGCAAACGTTAACTCAATATACTGAAACTTTGAAGTATGTGGGCGATTCGAAAAGGAGAATTTGCATATGACTTAATTAATTTCAAAATCATTCTTAAATAAACGCATACAAGCAGACTACGGATTATAATTTTCCAATTTGATAAATATTACATTATCGTGTGATTAGAAATATTGCTGCACAACAATAGTTGCTGATCAGTAGTGAATATTAAACGTTGTTTTGCCCAAGATTTGTGTATGACAGGTGGATTTATTCGTTAACATTTTCTAATTTTTGTAGACTTGTTTCAAGAACAAATTATTAAAAAACTATCTACCTATCAATTTTCTTATCGAGTTACTTACCTCTGGAGCCATATAATCTGGTGTTCCGCAAAACGTGTCTGCCATTCTGTCTAAAAATATCTGCAGCTTGCACATTCCGAAATCTGCTATTCTTACATGCCCATCAAAATCCAATAAAATGTTATCCAGTTTCAGGTCTCTATAAATGAAAATGAATAATTAATATTTAACTAGAATTCTAATAACCTTAGCTTAAATAAGTAATAACAAAAAAATCTCTTTTTATGTCATCAAGTACCTACAATAAACATCGCAATGTTATTCCCAGTCTTGAAGTTACTTTGGTAAGACTGTTTTTGTCTGCACTGGGTAAGATCAAAATATTCTAATAATTAGTTCTAGCTAGGTACCAATGGAAGGTGACTCCCTACCTCTGCCCTACCTACCGTGTTATCAGTAACTGCAAAGACATCAACAGATTCTATCTTAAGCATTTTACTCTTCAATTACAACAGCTTAGACACCTTCATAAAGGAGAAAGATTGATGAAGTCACATTTCAATCCAATTGCCTGAAAGTTTCCTCTATGCAACAGCCAAATAAGCCCCAGGTAGGGTTTTTGATTAACTTGAAATACAACACCGAAAAGAGACGTAATTTGTTTTAGAGAAAGTACAGTATAGTTAGTATGTACTAAAGCACGAACGAAAAGTAGAAGATAAACTTCTGGAGCCTTACCAGAAAATCGACACATTGAGCAACATATTGTTACGATTTTTGTACGATCTCGACTGAGTAATACAAGTCAAGATATTGACCTAAACAAAAACCCTTTGCATTCTAGAGTCTTCCTCTACGCCTACTAATAACGGATAAGTTAGGTATCTTGTTAACGTGCAGTTAAGCTTTCTATTAGAAAACATTTTCTCATCGACCAGTTCAATTTGTTCGACTTGAACATGACTATATGGTCATTAGCTTGAAGACAGAATCACGTACGAGATTTGAGACTGACATGATCTGTTGCTTTGAAAATCCCAGAGAGTACTCCAACTTTAAAAAGGTGTCCTCGACTTTTTGTCTAGTGAATTGTAGTGAAGATAAAATCAGTCAACCGACTAAATACAAGAAATTCTAGATATCACGCACATGATTCAAATGGTATATCCTTGGTTGGTAGAAAGTTACCTTGCGTTGAGATACTAGCTATCACTGTAAAACATGCTAGGGTTAATGATCTCCATTTTAAGAAAAGACCAATAACAAAAAAATCAACAAAGAACGTTTTACTAAAACTTTACCTCTATTCTGATGTCAATCAAGAAAAGATAAATCATAAAAAACAGTTATGCCATAAGAATTAAAGTTTTTAAAACATTAAGCCCTAAGGTACAGAGATATGAAGCAGGTCAACCCTTATTTACATTGAGCTTCCTGAAGAAGGTTAATAGAAGGCGAACTCAAAGTAGGACCACCGGAAGTGGCCTTTTCGGGAGCACAACTCAAGAAGCATTTGCATTTGCTTTGTTTGTAGAGAGCACAGCCCGACAAGTTTAGATTTATTCAAGAAGGTTAAGCAAGGGTTTGGTCGACCTTAGCCTTCCAAAGATATTCCTATTTAGCTCTCTGAAGAAGGTTAATACAGCACGTTAAAGGAAGCAACCGATACGTGTTAGAAGGCGCAGTTCAACAGGCGTTTAGTTTTCTTAAAAATGGTGATAGGGGCAAACCCCGACTTTGGGACACCATAGCTGGTCTTTTAGAGGACACAGTACGGTCCGCTTTAAATTTACTTTCCTTAAGAAGATTGATAGACTATCAAATGCAATGTTGGGTGGCCTGTTGAAAGACATATCACAGCTTGCCTTTGTATTTACTTTCCTTAAGAAGGTTAAGCCCGATCTTGAGGCACCGCAAATGGCCTGCAGGAAGACAGAGCCCTGTCTTCTTTGTATTTCCTTTTCTTAGGCTAATGAACAGGGAAACACAACCTTCGGTGGCCTGATGGAGGACACACGCCAGCTCTGATTGATATCTACTTTTCTTAAGAAAGTTATATTCGACCTTAAACCACCGCAGGTGGCCAGTGGGAAAACTAAGCCCAGCCCACTTTTTATCTCCTTTCATTAAGAACGTTCACAATCCGAGAAACACGACCTTGGATGGCCTGTTTAAGAACACATCCCAGCTCGCGTTTGTATTTACTTTTCTAATGAAGGTTAAGCCTGACCATCAGAAGTAGCCTGTTAGAAGGCAGAGCCCGGTCCGTTTTGTATTTACTTTTCCTACAGAAGTTACTGAACGGCAAAACACGACCATAGGTGATTTCTTTAAAAACACATCCCAGCCCGCGTTTGTATTTTCTATTCTCAAGAAGGCTTGGCACAGTGCTGGGCCACCACAGCTGTGCTTTCTGAAGGCATAGACCAGTTCGCTTTGGACCTACTTTTCTTAAAAAGAAAATGGACGGTGAAACACGACTTGGGTGCTCTTCTCAAGCACTTAGACCACCGCAGGTGGCCTATTAGAAGGCACAGACCCTTCCAGTTTGTATTGAATTTCCTTAAAAAGATTAAGACCAACCTTGGGCCTCTGAAAAAGACCTATTTGAAGGAACAGCCCAGTCCACAATGCATTTACTTTTCTTTAAGAAGCTTAAGCCCGAACGTGGGCCTGTTAGAAGGCAGAGTCGAGTTTGCTTTGTATTTATTTCCCTTAAGAAGGTTAAGCCAAACCTTAGACCATTCCAGGTACAGCACAGGCACAGTCCGCTTTGTATTTACTTTTGTTAAGGTTCATAAACATGACCTTGAGCCACCGCAGGTGACCTATTGGAAGACAGAGTCCCGTTTACTCTGTATTTACTTTCCTTAACAAGGTTGAAGGACAGCAAAACATGACCTTGGATGGCTTGTTGGGGGACACATCCAAGCTTGCGTTTGTATTTACTTTTCTTAAAAAGGTTAATCCCGACCTTGGACCACCGCAGGTAGCTTGCTAAAAGGTTGAGCCCGGTCCACTTTAAATTTACCCTCCTTAAGAAGAAGAAGTCGTCAAAACATGATCTTCAATGGCCTGTTGGAGAATACATTCAGCTAGCGTTTCTACTTACTTTTCTTAAGAAGAATAAGTCCGAACTTGGACCACCGCAAGTGGTCTGTTAGAAGGCAAATCCTGGTTGTTTTGCATTTATTTTCCCTAAGGAGGTTAAGTTCAACCTTGGGCCACACACAGTCCAGTCCGCTTTGTATCTATTTCTCTTAACGGCGTTAAGAAAACCTTGGGCCACCTCAGAGAACCTGTTTGGAAACAAGGCTCGAACCGCTTTGTATTTACTTTCCTTATGAGGATTACAGAACAACGAAACACAACTTTAGGTGATCTGTTGGGGCAAACATTGCAGCTCGCGTTTGTATTTACTTTTCTTAAGAGGGTAATGTCCGATCTGGGACCACCACGATGACCTGTTAAAAGGTAGATCCTGGCCCTATTTCTATTTACTTTCCTTAAGTTGGAGAACACATCTCGACTCGCATTTTTATTTACTTTTCTTAATAGGGTTAAGCCCGACCTGGGGTCAACGAACGTGGCTCGTTGGATGGCGTAATCCAACGCGTATTTGTATTTAAAATGGATAATTAGTAATTCAGCCCATAGATTAATTTTGGTGTCAATCGTACATACAATCTCCGAAAGCCTACGGGCACTCACACTCAATATTCTGCTTTTAAAAGTCTTTGGATTTCTACCAAAAAAACTTCATTTTTACAATTCCTGTGTATGTAGTTTGTGCTTTTAAGAATTGACATAGCAATGCTTTGTTTACAGTTGGTTAGGAAAAATAAATATCATCTCTATTATTGGAACTACAGCTGTCGCAGTTCTGCTCAACTTTCATGGTGTATCCTTACGCCATCAGCACGTTGGCTCCATTTGGGCGTCGTGCTAAAATGTCTTTCTTCTTTTTACTTTCTTGGAGTTGAAACAGGCATGACCGCTTGCAGCAGTCACTAATCAAAATTATTAGAAGAAGAGAATGCAATAGCGGATGTGGTTTCGATTTCCAAAAGCCATCTGTGGTGGCCCAACGTAGGGAAGCGCCCTTCAACAAGCTACCTATGGTGGCCCAAATTCAGGTTTCGTCTTTTATTATTCTCTTTCAGAAAACTAAGGTTGTGCCCTCCCACGTTTGTCTTATATGGAATATATGAGCGAAAAAATTTAAGTTTGCCTTAGGATGCATGACTTCTGAAGCCAACACTGACGTTTAACAATAAGACTTTAATTTGAACTTTTAAGTTTTCAGTAGACGATTTGTACTTATCTAAAAAATTATACTTTAGTCCAAAGCATTTAGAGAATTTTCTACCATTTCTCAGTACTCTTTGCGCTCTTTTTGTTTTAACTCTCTTGAAATAAAAACAGGTGTATCTGCCGGCAGCTATCAATAATGCAAGACAGCTTTGTTCAAAACATATTGAGCTGCGCCCTCTATTAACCATTTAAACAGAAGTAAAAACGAACCTGCATCGGGCTGCGCCATTCAACAGACCACTTCAGGTGGCAAAAAAATACGCTAGACTGCGCCCTTTTAGGCTTGTTTCATATGAGATGATTTTTGAGTTACTATTCGAGTTTACGTTCTGAAGTGGGCCCTGAGCTTTAAAACTTTAATTTACTGAAGTCGATTTCTCAAGCATTTAATTAATTTAGCAGAATTATATTAACACAGAAGAGTCACAGTTTTGCTTCTTTACATACTTTATTATTTTCTTTTCGCTGGAAAACCTTCAGAACAACCAGTCATACGTGTTGACTTCAATTTCAGTGTATGAAAATTGTCAATAACAGGATAAGAGGATGAAGTAAACAATATAATTGAGCGACAGAATCTATTATTACACAAAATGTTTGAAGTCTTTTTTTTATGAACTTGCCGCGAAATCCATCAATACCGCCAATAAACGGAGCATCACCCAAAGAAATAAATGAATCGATTAGCTAATTGCTAATATCAGAGTTTTAGTGTTTTAGTATAGCAAATACGTAATAATAGCCGAGATTCTCAGCCTTTATTTTGGTTTCGGATATATAATCTACCCCTTAAAAGCCACTTTTTAACTTGACTGTCGGTTTGAGAATTCAATGTACCCAGATTTAATCAAAAACAAATGACAATAAAATCACAATCGGTTACCCGATATCTACAGCTAAAATTTCAAAACCTAAACAAAAGAAAACAAGATAAATCGGTCGAGATGTAACCATTACTTATGATGATGCTCGTTTCAGTTTTATACGTACATTTTATATTTCTTAAAAAATACCATTTCGCTCTTTTTATCTGACGCGTAGAAAAATATCCAAACGAGGATAAATTAATTTCCATCTAGAATTTTCCGACGAATAGCAATGAACCTTAAATGTCACAACAAAAATAAAGATGAAACTAAAAATGTGGTACAATGAACTTTTGCGACCTATCCGGGCAATGCATAAAAATAATCAAAAGAAGATTTTTTAGAAAATAAACTAGTTCGAGAGTTCAAACGCCTTTAACGCGAAAATAGCTTGGAAATATTGCATTACTAAAAATTTGACACTTTAGTAATTTTCAAACAAGGCGTTTAAAAATTATTACGTCGCCTTTTCGGAAAGGTAAATGAGCTATTTTGAAATAAAAGTCATTTAGGTCGAGTTGTCTAGCTATACGTCGACGTATGTACATTTTTCATATTTCTTTTCCTTCTTCCTTCTTTTTCTATATTTTCATGCAAGCTTTCAGTTAATTTAAAACATTATTATTACCTATTCGGAGAGACCCAGAATGAAAATTTCAATTGCAAATTAGAAAAAATTGTTTTCCATAAAATAAAATATATATACCTGTAAACGATTCCTTTGGTATGCAAAAACTTCAGTCCTGAAGCAATTTCGGCAGCGTAAAAGCGAGCTCGTGGCTCAGGAAATCTTCCTGATTGCTGAATGTGAAACATGAGATCTCCTCCATTCAGGTACTCCATAACGAAGAACAGATGTGACTGAAATAAACAAATCACTCAAATATCATTAATGTTTCAGCTTTCGGTTTGCTAGAATTTTAATATTAGCTAGTATGAAACTCGTCGGGTTTTTATGACACTTTTTTTTGTAAACAGATTCCTGTTAAATGTGTTTGTGTATCTTTTGCATCTGCATTTTACAAAACGTTTACTTAAAGTGCATTCTGAAAGATGTCCATACTCTATGCAAATAAATATAATTAAAGATAGTGTAGAATGATATTCAGAAAGTAGGCCTTGACGAGAGGAATAAAAAGAAAGTTGAACCTATAAATTACTTATTTATTGAAGTTTGATTCTGAATAAACAACGACACAATCAATCAAAGCCTACTTAAGATTTTGCAATTTTGTTAAAATAAAGTGCATTTTATTTTGTAAAATTTTTTCTCTCTAAACTATTTTAAAAGTTACTATAAAACTAGTCCAAACTATTCTGAATGTAAGCCAAGACAACAGAAGAACATTTGGTAGATCTCCAGATTCAATAATTTTTGCAAGACGAGTAGGTATTGAGTAATAAATTTTGGGGAACATTCAAGTTTTATTTTCACGTTCTTTCCAACTTCTTACCTTTTCATGCAGCTTACGTAAAGATTGAATTTCTAAAGAAATATGCAAAATTAGGAATCTACGTTTGCTTTCTTAAACATAATACAGGGTGTTCTAGAAATGTAATTCATAAACTTTTTTTAGTTCAATATTATATTTTATCACAAATAAAAGCCAAGGAAAGTAGGTATTCGGAAACGTAAAAGAATTTAATTGTTTGAAAAGGACTAATATGAGTATTCATACAAACTGAGTGGAAATAATACAATAACGAACACGTTTCTCCGTTGATACTCTCATTAAGTTAGTTTTCTTACGATTATAAACTTTCAACAATTATTTTTAAAGCATCCAAAGCAAATGCTTCATATGGCAGTATGCTTGGACCACTATTATTTATGAAATGTCTATTTTTAAACTTTATAAATTGCAGGTTGAAAATTCAGTTTTCAATATAAAATCCTACACTCTTAATGTAATAGAAATCTTTAAACAATCGACTACAAGATTAATGGGGAATACCTTCAGATTTAAGTGTTGTTTCGCTAGAGAGACAAATACAGTTAAATACATACAGTACAGTTATAGAAATTGTTTTAGATACCAATACTAGTAGACTGAGAACGGAAGTTTTTGGTATGCATAGAACCTTAATCGTGAAATATAACAAATTTGTCAGAAAACTGATTTACCTTTCAAAGTGTTAAATCAAACAAAAACTAAGCAAAAAGTTAGTAGGTTGATACCACTTAAGTCTCCTGTACAGAATATCTCTGTTCCTGCTGAACATTAGAATATTAAAAAAGCCAATTTTGGGCTAGTCAATAAAGGAATTGTCTTAAGCATCTAACTAAAATTGAGGTAAAAGAGAGGAATGTATTCTACCACCTGTACACGTAGATCTTCAATGTTCTCCCCTACTGTTGTAGTATCTAGTCTTAGGCTATATGTAAATAAAGTTATTGAAGATGTTTCCTAGATACCCCGTAATTGTTTCATGCTGAAGGTATGTACTTACCGATTGAACTAAACTAAAAGAAAGCTGAGTAAAAATCTTTAATTAGTTTTCCTCAATGAAAACCGATATTCGTTACCCGTTGCCAGAGATCAGATATCAACGATTTATTCTCAGTCTTTAACATAGACGTCGACAGAATCTTTTTTGCAGAGGCGCAAAATATTTAGCTGTATTCTTGCAGGCCCATAACCAAGCGACGCGGCGTAATTAAGGTTTGTGTTAGGAAAGCCCAGAGTTTGAATCTCCAAACTAACAGTTCTTATTTAAGGTCTTCCATGGATTTCCTTAGTCGCGTAAATAAATACCTGAACAATAACACAAAACTTTATTACCTCTTGTTGCATACTTACTTTCCCTCTACAATGTTAGTCGTGTGGAGTTGTCTGTCTCCCATCGGACGCGTCCCCAGATGGCGGATAGAAAAATGCCCTAACCGATCTGATCTCATCAGGCTGATCGGCGTATAAGTAGGAAATAGAATACCGCTCGCGGACCAAAACAGACTAGACCACAAAAGGTCGATAAAAAATTGGTTGAAGCTAGCAATCTACCAGGATAGTAAACAACGCAATTGCTTGCAAAAATTTAATGAAGCCTCGGAATCGAGTCGATCAATGATTGACGACAAGTGCGAGAAAAGGAAATACGATTTTAAGAGTGGCAACATGGAACATTGAATCATGGAATAACAGAGATCAGGAGGTAACCCTTAAAATGAAGAAACATCAAATCTATGTGTGTGCATTGAGCGAGACTCGTAGAAAGGGAAAAGGATCGATTGCAGTGGGAAAATACATCTTGTTCTATAGCGGCATAGAGAAGTCAGAAAGGGCAAATGCGGGTGTCGGAATATTAGTAGAACAAAAATTTGCAAACAATATCACTGATACCAAGTATATAAATGAAACAGTAATGATGATTACACTATTGGTAAAACGGTCTGATGCACGTAATTTCTACATATGCACCACAGACAGGTAGACCTAAACAAGAAAGAACCTCGTTCTGCGACAGCCTACAGAACCTCATAGATACACTACCTAGAGAGGACCTAGTGCTCATAATGGGAGATTTTAATGAACACATAGGAAACACAGTTCTACATGGAGTAAAACAAACATTTAATGACGAGGATCTAAACGACAGTAGAGAAGATCTGATAGAATTCTGTATATTAAACGAACTCCGTATCAACAACAAATGTTTCGATCACAAGCCCTAACACAAATACACTTGGGAATATAGCAGAGACCGAAAAAAAGATTATTTCATAATCACGAACAAAAACGTCAGTACATCACAAATACTTGACATCAGAACGTTAACATCAGCTAATAGTGGGAGACATAAACATGAAATCAAAACCGACTTGCCCCACAATAGAAAAAATAAACACAAAAAGACTAGAAGACCCCTTTATACAAATGCTCTATCAAACGAGACTTAAGCATAAAATCCTGAAAAACTTATGCCCCAAAAACCAACCAATAAAAAAGCAATGGAACGCAATTGCACTATATATAAAAGGCGCTACTATAGAAGCATGCGGAACACGAAAATCGAAGACAAATCCTAAACCATCACGCACTCCCTGGTTCACGGTTCACTTTTTCCACAGTTCCAGTTCACCCTGAATGAACAAGTCTTTCTTGGCTACTGGTTCTTCTATGCTACCATAATCAGAGAGTCCTGCTATAAAATCATCAGAATCAGAAAGGTCGATGAGAAGGTTATAAGCGTACTCGATTCCAAGAATGTTTTGGCCATGAATGTACATCAACTAGGATCTTCTCGAAACGATGCTCATCTTCATCGCTAATGGAAGAGTTGGTTTCTGACAAAACGATCAGGCTATCCACCTTAGAAACGTTAACAGTGACTAATTGCTTCTCGTGTTTAATAGGATCAAAGACCTATATGCTGAATCTTGCTATTAAGGACGCCGTAGTCCTCCATAAGCGATTGGTACCCAGGGTTTTCTTGTTGCTTCCAAAGACAGTTGTTTATAGATTCTTGAAGATCTACCATCACCCCAAATTCCGCAGACTCATAATTCCAATCAGATTCTTTTACTAACATACGTTAACTCAAAATGCTAATATTCTTTTTTAGATGAGTAATGACCTAAGCTGCCTTACGCTAGCCCTGACGCATTGGGTGCTACTTATGTGGCAAGTTTACTAAGAAAATGAAACACAATGGCCTTCCTTCCTTCCTTCCAGGTTTGTAGTTGTTAGACTTCTCATGGTGTTTTGTTTTACTGCATCCCTACTGCCATTTTAAAGTGACGTTGGTTGGTTAGATTTTCTAAGATAAAACAAAATTTTGACGTCCAACTGCAACAGTCTCTAATCTAGGCTAAGTAGGTTTCTACCTTCGGAATACCTGGTGCATACGAGTAGAGGAGTCAAAAAATCAAATAATTTACTCTTAGTCTTTTTTTGGATTCTGGATCTTGTTTGCTCGGTAATCGGCAGGCTGCTGTGCTTCCCAGTGTGCACGCCTTATTGGAAATGGGCTGAGACGTTTTTATTTTAAATGCAGTCGCCAATTACCATCTAACCATTCTCACCATTGGCATCTACTGTCTATATTGTCTAACAACACCATGCACAACGCATCTAAATTATTCTATACGGACCTCGTCACCTCGCCAGTAACTTGACTACTTCGGTTTCAAAAGAAGCTTAAGCTTTTATAACGGCTATTGCTTCCAGAAATGGTAGTCAGCATCGTGATTGGTAATACCACGAACTAGCGCATCTCAGGCGGTATATTCGCTTTGGACTATGCTATAAGCAATGTTTTGTCAAAATATCTAAAATCTTAACTAACTCATCATTAAAGATCGAATTTCTAGGTACTAATTTTGGACGGGCAAATAACCAAGAAAAATATTTAAAGTAAGTATTTAAAACTTCATAACAGAAACAATCCAAATAACTAGCACTAACATAACATAAAGCTTCTCTTCTTTTAAGCCTATTGGAGTAGAAAAGGGTATGACCTGTTGCTAAGTAGTGGCCGTCGTTGACATCGTATAGCTTCATACTCTTCACTAGCCGTTGCTTCGTTGTTTCAGATTGGCCTTCATTTTAAAGGATTTCTTTTTATTTATTTTTGCTCTTTGTTTTTATTTTTATTAGTTGTTATTCTTCTTCTTTTTGTTGATATTATTTTTCTTTTTCACATCCTTTGACCCTTTTGGTTTTTATTTGCAAGATGGGTTGGGTTTTATTTATAAATGAAAATTTTACTGATTAGGAATTTTTCTTTCGATTGAATTGATGATAATATGCCAAATGTACGGATGTATTTTATTGGACAATTTATCAAGAAACAAAAAAAAATAAAAATTAATTAATTAAGAATAAATAAAACAAGAATTACTTGCAATAATTTGCAAAAAACAGGATTTATACCACTAGCTAATTGTCGGTCTTATTGGTAAGACCACCGTTACCAAGGTGGCAATCGACTTAAATTGTCAGTAGTATTAGTCTGCATTCAAACTAGAATTTTGGTCAGTAGGTAAGATTTTTAAAATTAGGCTTTACGTAATTACATAGTTTAGAAATAAGAACAGGTGTGAAAGCATTATTTATATTTAATCAGGTCATCATCGTTACTTTATTTCTCCTAACAATAATTACCACAGCTTGATTTATGAACCACCAAAGAAATAATAAAAATTTTTTATATGTTTAGGTTTAGAACAGTAGGTAACACAACTCATTTTAGAACCTTCATAAAATATTATTTTTTTTAAATTCCACAAAAATTAAGATATTTCTTATTAAATTGTGAATTCTCAATTTTTTTATTTACTCAATAAATTATGTTACGACTATAATTAGAAATGAAATAAATGCCAAAGAACATCTAACTTCAAAACCCACAACTTTACACGCGAGTTTAAAAAAAAGACTTTGATGTGGAACTAAAACAAAAAAAAGTTCTTTCTAACCTTCAGTTTTACAAGTGAATGTTATGTAAATACTTAATGCAGGTTATGTCGGTTAATAAATTTCATTCGAAAAGTGCAGATTCTAAATTTGTACGGCGACTAGAATTTGTCAGTATAATCGTTTAAGACATTCCGGCCTTGCCTGGAAGATTTATCTTATTATTCTAAGAAACTATTTAAATTCTCAAGATACTTTTTATAATCTAGTTGGCTTTGGTAAAGATCTTTTATAGGTTTTTATAGGCCAAATTGTCTTGTATCCATCAATGATAATTAAATTCATAGGAATAGACCAGGTTAGGATAGAAAACACAAAATGACAGTAACTGAATGGATCAATAAATCATTTGCATACAGAGGTCATCTGTTTACTGTAAATTACAAAGTATTGCTAACAGTGCAGAATATTTAGTCTAATTGATCTAAACGCAAATTATACAGCTAGTAAAACTAGACAAAAAGACTACTTTGTGATCTCCTGAATAAAAATATTAATATCAGTCTGATTTTAGCTTTTTTAACACAAAATTAAAAAGCTGAATTTAGGCATATTGGGAAGAGCCTTCGAAATCTGTGAACCAGAGCTGTATATTTTAAGACAGTTAGACTCAGCACCATCAAGTTCAATATGTCACGTTTACTTTCCAAAACTCCCAGCTGCCATTGTGTCAGTTATTTTAAGGTGGACATTTAAGACTAACTGAACTTGTGCATATTGGGAAAAGTCTTCGAAATCTGT
>VTPC01003620.1:25438-38076 GCA_011009095.1 Ignelater luminosus | reverse complement strand
AAACCTTACAAATCTATGATTAAGGTCGATATCTTAGGCAATTAGACTTAGTACCATAAAGTTCAATATGTCAAATTAAGTATTCGATAACTCCAGCTGAGATTGCGTCAATTAATGTGAAATTTCATGTATATTATTTAAGATCATGGACATTTAAGTTTGTGCATATTACGAAAAGCCAGATTTGGTCTTACAAGCACGTGTATAATTTTTAGCTTTATAGTTTATTTCAAGAAATTTTAATTGAGATTGGTCTATTTTGCTCTGTATTATAAGTGCAGCTAATAAAAAGAATTTATGTCAAAATTTATTTCTGAAACGATATAAACAAATGCTTGCTTCAGCTAGATCTACCAAATGTCTTTTTTCTTTATAACATGTAAGCAGAAATTAATAACGAACAATACGATAATGATGTACTTACTTCTGTCTGGAACGTGCACAATAAATGGCACAAATATGGATGTTTGGTTCCCAAAGCTAATACTTTTCTTTCAATCAAGGTACATTCAACATCATCATCTTCCAAAACGACATCCTTCTTCAAACACTTAACCGCGTAATAATATTCTGTATTCTTCAATTCGGCCAGCATTACCTATAACATAAAAATGAAACTATTAGCTTCCCACTTGCTTATTGATCCTAATTTTCCCCACCTTTCCAAAGCTGCCTTTTCCTAGAACCTTCAGAAACTGGAAATCATCAATTGTGTATTTTCTAAACCTTGGTATCGTAGTAGCCGGAGGCGTTATCCTTCCACTTTTCTGATATCCCACGTACGTGCTCGACTGCATAAATTCGTCAGCTGCAGTATCCGCAGAATCCATTGCGAATGCGGGATTGTGTGCTGGATTCGATGTTGGAGAATCACGATTCTCTGATGAACCTAAAAAATTGGATTTATGTTAAAAAATATTTTTGATATTTTCTTTCATAAAGGTCAAAAATCTTTTCATATGATCTAGTTATTTCAACGACACGCAGCTATTTGGAAGTTATAAATTTTCATTAATCGCGGGGCTCAAAATAAATTCTCTTCATCTTGAAGACTTAAAGTAGAATTTATTGGGGAATGTTTTAGGTATTTTCGTGTTCATATTTTCCTCTTCACCTTTTAAAAATCTTACTCTCTTTTGCAATCCTCTTTTAGAAAACCATTACCTCGCGCGCTCGTACTCTTTTCTCTCCAGCGTGCAATATAGGAGAATTAAAAACAACGATAATGGCCAAGTAAACGTCTCTTATTAGGGTTACGGATTGCTTGCCTACTTACAATTAGAAACGTTACTGTTTGGCCCCAACAATTACGGTGGTTGTTAGCATTACTGTCACCATTTTTGTAACAAAAGCTCCCATTATCCTGTAATTAATTTCCGACTAATGATTATGTTACAATAATAACACACACAATAACGATAATAGTCGGCACTCCTGTTTCGGTTGTAACCGAGGCCGTATTGCCTGACGGAATCACCTAGGTGTACATATTACGTATGAAGAGAATAGAGACCTCATAAAGTAGGTATTAGATTATATTGAGCCCTTAACACGTCTGTTACTGTTATTGTACAGGGTGAATCTAAAATCGAGTTGACCTTAAACCTTCAGTAGGTTCATAGTTAAATTCTGTAAATATATAATTCCTCATTTTGTTAATGACAGAAATATTATTGTCAAGAAAATTTTAAAATTCATCTCGCCAATAAAATTGTTCCATTTTGCATAAACAGACATTAGCAGTTTATGTCTTCAAATAGATAGGGCAATCAGCAGTTATTTAATGTACGATAATAAACAAAATTGCAGAGAAGCAATAAACGAGTTCGTTTCAGAAAGTATTTACGATTATCTACTAAACTAAAATTGCCTTCGTTTATTAACATCCTGCAATAACCAAATGGGCCTGTAATAATTTTAGAGATACATCCCAAAATTATTTTAGTATTGTTTACATTTCATGTTTGAACCATTACAGTAGAATGTGCAAGACGGGGATTCTGAAATTAATTATTATTGATTTGATACAAGACCTCTAGAAAGGGCAACAATAATAATTGGGTTACACATTTCAATACACAACAAGGCACTAAAAGTAAAAATGTAAGTTTGAGCTAATGACATACATCTCCGGTATATTAATCTATTAAGGATCTGATTTAAACATTAAGATTAAATAAAAACTCCTTTTAAAGAAAAAATTGCAACTCTAATTATGAAACCTAAAACACAAAATGAAAGTTATCCTATCAGCTAACAAGTTAGTTTTGTTCTCAAGCCTATAAGTTTCACCAAGAAATTCAAAAGTTAGTCGGCCCACAAATCCTTGTTTTGTTGAGTCCAACAAATTAATTTTCAATCAAAAATGATTCTCGATCAGTTTTATTCATAAATTTGACTTTGGGTAATCCGCCTGTTACATAATAGCGCCCAACGTGAGACCAGCGCCATTCCTTTGTATTTCTATTTTTCAAATATCAGTTTGTCCCGAAAGTTATGACAGATTTGTTCACTATTCCATTAGCGTAATTGCCTTGGTTGCCTTCAAGACGCGTTTCGTCTCCGCTATTTGCTTTGCTTTGCACTTTTTTGACATTTTTGAAAGAAATCAAACTAGATGAGATTTTGCTTGGTCCATTGAACTTTTCTTTCACCGCTATGCAGCTTCATCGGTTCCTTTCGTTAACAGGATCAAACTTTGTTTTTCACCTAGCTACCTGCAGTAACGCAATAGCCTACCCAAGTAAGTCACTTTGTGAATACACTAGTCCACTTACTACTCCTTTGTCTTTTTGTGTAGATTTCTTCGAAGAAGCTAATCTGACTGAGGGTCAAGCTTTCTGCTCGTCACCAGATCACCATCAGTGGTCTATTAGCTTTAACTAATTAGAATTACCTTTTGTATTCTGCTGCCAGATTTCATTCCCTCTAGCACTCTGTTAATTCTTCTACTGGCTTTGCTACTTTCATTTTTTAAACATTCTCGTAAAACTAATCAGATTGAAAGTTTTGATTTAATCTCCATCAAATAACCTGCAGCAATCCACTACTCTTGATTACCCGAGCATGGCCGGTATTAGTGTATTTGGCGCCTAACATAGCGCAAACTCTCCTAAGGCACCGCGTTGTATGGTAAACAGAGTGGCAGTTTTAATTGCCTTATTGACCACGGTGCAGCGCAGTACCTAGTCACTGTGGCGCTTACGGCAAGTTATATCATTTGCACGTCCTTATGCCGGCGCCGGTATAAACTTTATGTAACATACTTACTGAACACAAAACTATTAATTTAAATTAATCCTACTTCTTCTTCTAACATTCTCCATCATGTCTTAAACAGTGGCTAAATTTATTTTTGCTAACATTTAAAAAATTCTAAGCCTTAATTGCTTTTTCTTCTGAGTTTTTCATACGTTATTATTAAATTTTCTCAAACGAATTGCCCGTAAATCTTTGTAGAGCTGTCGCTATTAGGCACAAAGGCTATGTTGGCGTAATAATAATACCAAGAAACCAGCCTATTTTGATAAACATTTATGAGTGTAACTTTTTCTATTTAACGCTTGATTCCTAACTCGCTCTACATACTGTCGACAAATCCCAGCTGCTGAAATTGCACGTTATTTTCAGTGTAATAGTAGTGGTAGTAGATAGATAGGCAAATAGGCCTTTACAGGCCCTTTTTCACTACCAATCACCTTTACGACCATCTAGTATTCTTTCTTCTGTTCTCTGCCCGTACTTATCTTACAGGCCTACACATGTCGGGTTTTCTAGTCGATTCTTTACGAGACCCGCGTGGAAGCCCGGGTTTGGATCGGGCTAGGCCTGAGTTTAAATATTTACTTTTTGGGCCTAGGACCGGGGAACCGGGCTGTTCGGTCTTGTCCGGCCTGTTGAGCTGTTGAAGCTTATCGGTCTATACGAGTCTGTTCGTGGTTGTCGGGTTTATTGGACTTCTTGGGACTGCCAGACCGTTCGAACCTCTCGGGTCGTCGGTTCCTTTAGACTTCTTGGCCCTACGAGTCTATCGGGCCTTTTGGATCTCACGGCCCTGTAGGGCATTTCAATCTCTCGGCCCTGTAGGGACTTATGGATATCTCGGCCCTATCGGACCTTTTGGACTTACCGGCCTTTGGGGCTTCACTGTCGAGCCGTTCAGGCTCCACGAATTGTTTGGACCTCTCGGACCTGTCTGACATTTCTGACTTCTCGGCCCTTCGGGTCTATCGGGCCGTTTGGATATCTCAACCCTGTCGGGCCTTTTGGACTTTCCGACCTTTGGTGGAGTTTCTTTGTCAGGCCGTTCGGGCTTTTCGGGCTGTTCGGACTTCTCCGGTCTGTCGGATCGTTTGGGACTCTTGGGCTGTCAAGTCTTTTGGACTTGCCGGCCATTCGAGCTTCTCGGACTGTTCGGCCCCTTCGGGCTGTTTGACCCTTTCGGGCTTGTCGGGGCGATTAAGAAGTTGCCGCGTCATGTCCGTCCTCAGTCGGACTGGGCCTGGAAATTTTGGCCGTAAAAGGTTCTACTGCCTGACTTCCTGATAGTGCGGATATCAGTTCAGGCTAGAAAGCTCAACTGCTTCCTTGTTGGGCCTGAAAGTCTTAAATCTCAGCTTCTCATAACCCTCACATTCTTCCAAAAAATGGAAAGACGTTTTGTCGCCATGGCCATATTTAGGGCATATCTTCCTGTGTACCTACGAGTAACAGGTTCCTTCTGAAGGTGTAGCGGCCCGTAAGGACATCAATTAGAAGGTTCCTCCGGCTCTTACCTATTAGCCAGTTTAACTTTGACAAGTCAAGACCGGTTATATCATCTTTTGCATGACGACAACCACTACTTAATAGCTATAGCTTACATTTTAAGCCCATACGTTCAGGACTAACGAGATCTGCTACCTTGATATTTCTAGAAATGGCACTGATCCTAAGCAGGCGAGTTCATCCGCCGTCAGGAACCCAGATGAGGCTAACCACTTCTACATGTACTCCTGAATAAGATGATTTCTTGTCCTGGCTGCGCACACTGTCGGAGCAGGTACATATCTTTTGCTGCATCATTTTCACATCTTCCTTATATGCTACCAATAAAAAACTGTGCTTTGCTAGAGCAAAGCTCTTCTTGAGGTTTTCATGTAAAGGCCTACTCCCGAGGATTGTCTGTCATCCATACGTAATCCATTCGTCAAGAAAACAGCAAATCCTGAGTACTTCCTATATGCAACCTTAACCGGTCATTCGCTTGTATTACTCTGTAAGTGAACAAAGGCATATTTTTCAGTTACTGGGCTATACTAGGGTGGTCGGTGTTAAATCTCTTTCCAAGCTATAACCCTAAATTACGCATTCTGAGGTGGACCGCTGCCGTTATCTCCTTCCTTATCCAAATGGGAAACCTCAAATGCCACCGTAGGGATTGTCCTCATTGCATCTGTCATACTCAGAGAGGCCAAACGTTGTAAAAAGAACTGTGTAGAACATGTACTGAGGAGGGATTACTTAATGAAAGACGTCTTAGAGGGTTTTGTCGCAGGAAAGAAAAAGAAAGAAAGAAGAAAAGAAGGAGAAGGTTGAAGATGACGGACGAACTAAAAGAGAAAAGAGAGGGACATGTTGGTATGAAGGGGAAATCAGAAAAAAAGACGGTGTGGAGAAGTCCCTAGGAAGGACCTGTGGCAAAACAGACAACTCCTGATGATGATGATGATGACTCAATCTATTCCATTGACGATTATACAAATTCCTAAAGAAACACTATGAATTCTGTATTCATGTCTAAGAAGATTCGTCAACCTCCAAAAGCCACTGTAGCAGCTTCCAGTAGACAAAGAAAAAGATAATATTTATGCAAATAGGCGTGAATGAGAACCAACAAAAACAAGCAGCACAGGACCATGAAACTCATGCT
Source organism: Ignelater luminosus (assembly GCA_011009095.1). Lineage (NCBI taxonomy): Eukaryota > Metazoa > Arthropoda > Insecta > Coleoptera > Elateridae > Ignelater > Ignelater luminosus. The sequence continues at coordinate 32,165 of VTPC01003620.1, read as the reverse complement.
GCCCATCGGGTCACGAAAAAATTGAGTCACGTAGTTTACGTGAGTCACGAACCATAATGGGCCTCGAATCACGACAGGTCACGTAGTTTACCATAAGTTACGAATCACATGATGTATCACGGATTGTGGCTAGTCGCTCCAAAACCAAAACAAATGCTGCTTACAATTTTACATACGCGCAGCATAATTGGATATGGGAAAGAACTGTAAAGAGCAAAGAAATAATAAAAGATACTAAAGAATTTGTTGGATTAGAATCTACTACACAGGTAATTTGGCCCATGAAAATATGGAGATGCACAAAGATCATGCCATCCATAGTATTTTTGTGACATACAGTAAATACGCGGAAATACCTTTAAGAATTTTGTGACCCATCTGAACCTCGTAACACACGGGAATCACGATCTCATATACCAACATAAGACTGGGTTGTAATTAAAAATTCTTTCTGCGTAAGTGAGCTTTCAGATTAGTAGCATCACATTTCAGTAACAAACGTCCGGAGTTAATGAATATGGAAGTTATCAACATCACTACCAATTTCGTTATTACTTCTGTTATCACATCATCTAGACCACTTTCCTTGCTTATAGTTTCGAAGGGGCAGCTTTTTCTGCCCACTCTGAGACAGAACTCATTCTAAAACCAATCTGAAGGCACGTTCGCGAGGAGCAAAGTCAGATAATTCAACATTTCCGAGAACATATTATGAAAAACATTCACATCACTCGAGGTTACTAGATAATAGAGAATGGCAATAAGCTGCTAGTTTTATAACAATCAACAGCACTCCATCTATACTAAATATATCAAAATTCAAAAGTTTAACCAGCTCATAGAATAGCAGGTTTTCAAGATAAAACAATTGCATGAAATGTCTAGTTCATATCCAACCAATATAAAAATAGTCAACCAAAAAAAGTTATCCCAACAACTAAGCAATCATCTTGAAAGGTAAAAAGGCGAGTTGAGACTGAACTGAACCGAACAATCAGGTCAGCTTTTCCTTGGTATACGAAACTAAGAATCCATTCTTGATGACAGTGAAGGCGTTTTGAAATACAACGAGGACTGGCAGAAGAAAATGAACTATTCTCCAAGAAACCACCAACAGATGTGATTTACAACAGTGTCACTACAATTGTCGTCCTACTGATGCGTTATAATATGATTTGAAAGTGGAAAAGAAGCGCAAAGACGCAGATAGAAAAAAATGCCAATTTTTAAAGTTGCTAAGGTCATACCACCAGGATGTTTTTAAAACTGAGAATTAAATTGCAATGGACTAGTTGGTACGAAGATATAGTAATCTCGGAAACAGTAAGAGATAGAAGGAGCCAGCATTTCTATAAATTGAAGTTTTTTTTTAGATTACGATTATATCAAGTTTTAGTTCTAAGCATGATTATGTAAGACCATTTTACGAAATATTATCGCAGGCAGAAGAAAAAAAAGATATTACGTGGGAAATACCTGTTCTATTACCAGATTCGACTGCCCAGAAATCTGTCGAGTCACTCAGAATCAAAAATACGTGACTGGGTTTTTCCAAGATATTTAGACAGATTTATGTAGTAGGTGACTTTATGATATCAATCAGAGGTTGCAGAGGAATATCCTGTTTTTGGAACAATGAAACCTTTAAAATCGAGATTGGGAAGATATTAGAAATCTCATAGATTAAGTTTGATTAATGTAGTGTCAGTTACGCAGGTGTTTAAACGCCTTTCGTACATTTCCGTGTTAAAAGCCTTTTGCCATAGTGATCTTTGAACCACGTCTAAGTTGTCTTAAATTCCGAAAACTTCAAAATAAAAAAAAATTACTAACAACAGGTGTTGAATAATTCCAGTCTAATAATTTGTAAAACTTTTTTATAGAACCACGCTAAACTTTGATGCCACACACTATTTGTCATCCATTTATTTTTATTTTGATTTAATCGTAATACTTTTTTATCATCTTTTCAAAAACTGTCGTTTATATTTTATTACGTTGTTGAAACAAAATATGTAAAACCTTTATGATTTATTAGTTTTCTGTCTTAAATCTTTAACGTCAGACACGAACAACGTGAACGCTTCATGATTACGTGGATCGATCTAAAAATAATGTTATTTTACAAGGAAGAAACATGTGTTTTGCATTTGCTTACGCGTTTTAATGTTAACTGTGAAGTGAAATTGAAATTTTCAGTCAATAATCGTTAGGTTTAACATAAAACGTGCAATTTATTCCACTTTTGAAGTTTTACTGCAACAAAATATCCTGGATGAAGTAATAATTGATTTTTGATTTGGTGTGTAATCAGAAATGTTTTTTCCTGATGTGATGTCTGGTTGAAAATAGCAGACTAGAATAAATATGTATAAAACAAATTGTTACAAATAATATCATCAGATTCATGGTGGCAATGAAACAAAAAACTAAAACAATCTCAATGTCACGACGCCCTCTCTTTTGTGACGTTTCACTCCAAAAATACAAATTGCAAAAGCGCCAACTAATACAAGAAGCCGGTACTATACAAATACACACACTCACATAAGAATGTTTTTGACCTATGCAATTTGAATTGCAATAAAGTAAACAAGTAATTACGGAAGTAGACGCGATAGAATTAAATCTAAATGTTAATCCTGAAGAAGATTTATATTAAACTTGTCCTACCTTTTTTTACGGATGCTATTGCCTCGACGATTAATTTCTGGTTAACGCCGCATAAGTTTGCTGTAAGCTTTTCGCATTTTTTATGGCAGTTTACATCGCAGTCTGTGTGGAAAATAAGACATTTATTAATTTTCTTCTTATAAATAATTTTATTTTTACCAATGTTTTGCCAAGAATATTTAGGTCTTTTTCTACCTTCTGAAAGAAGGTATCAAAATAAGTGTTGACAACAACAGAGAGACTTTAGTATTTATGGAAGGACAATTACATATTTAGAGATTACTTCATTTGTTTTTCAACGTATGAGCAAGATTACTGAGATTTTCTTAGCTTGTCTAACATAAGTGTAGGTTTATATTTTCTAAGTTTCATATGTATAAGTTTCTATGGTGTAATACCTGGGTTTATCGACCTTGCTACTTTGATATTGTTTGATTTTGGAGTTTAACTATAATAATTTTGAGTTTTCTATTTTTAGTATTTATACTGTTGTTGCTTTGATGTAATTAATAAAACTTTGTATTTGATATACTAAATTCTAGTGCCCAGTACTGATTAAATAACTGTCTAAGACTACTATAATTCATATCATTCTAATGGATGTTTTAGGAGTCTCAAAATCACAGTAACTCATGATCTAATAGACATTTCTCGGATATTTACAAAAGAAATCCCGATACGCCCGATTTTAAAAGTCCCCGAGACTTCATTATACCGGTAACCTAGAATTCTACAGAATGCAAGTAATTCCTGGCAACAATATAATTTTGTAAGAGCAACAAGGATGGAAAACATTTTCAATTATTTCTGTTATTAGGCATCTTGATACTGACAATTATTTTGATAGCTGCCTACTGACAAAAATTAATTAAATGCCTTCTACCTTTTTGGCATTAAAGAATTGTATTATGAGAGAGTAGGGCAATAGAGCTCAGCGGGTAATGGCGCTCACTGTAATATATCGATAAATACCAAATTTAAAAACGACATCTAGCAGATATGGCTACCGTTTGCTAACATGTAAAGTGACTGTAAGAAAAATATTACTTATATTTTACAGAGTCTGATATAACTGAAGCGTGTAAAAACAACCGAAGTAAGATTAGATATATACTTTTCTTATCCAGTGGTCTGATAATATACAGGGTTTTCATTTGAAAACGACACTACAATTAAAGCAAAAGGTGTAAGGGTAAAAAGAAACGCAGAATGTGGGACAGACCATACACTGTTGGTAGCGTACATGGAATTCCCATGGTACAGAATAGAGAAGAAACCCAAAGAAATAGAGAGAAAGGAAAACACAAATATCGAAGAATATAAGGTAACAAAAACCAAAGAAGTGAAACTAAAAATACATCTTTTCCAAGATGAGACAATAAGAGACCTCGATAGAAGACGATTGGATCAAAAGTTAGTAGAATATAACTACGACAATATAAGCGAAATATATGACCAAGTAAAAAATTGCATAAAGCATTGGGAGAAATGAATCCCAAAAAAAATCTATACAAAAACGATATTAGTGAAACAGCTAAAGAACTTATTAAACAGAAAAACGGCTATATGAGAAATCGTTAAGTATAAGTGGTTCACAGCTGGAAAATCCTGTGTAGACCACATATACACAATAAGAACGCTCATGGAAAAGAAAAAAGCAAAAAACAAGAGAGTACATTTCCCATTTATGAACATAAAAAGGGCGCATGACTCGTTATCTAGAAAGCAATGGAGGAGAAAGAAGTGGAGCAAAAACTTATTAAAGCTGTAAAATTAATGTCTGAAACCAACAAAGTATATGTAAAAACCGGACAGAAAACAACAAAGGGACTTTTATAGGGATGCCCAACATTCCCAAGAAGAAACACTAAAACCTTGGAAAAGTAAACGTGAAGGAATGGGAATCCCAATCAAAGAGAATTTTATATACACCCTAAGTTTCGCAGACGACAAAGTGATTATGGCGCAAAATGAGGAAGACTTTTATGGTTAGAAATCTTATGATAAGGCGAGATTAGAAACAAACTTTGAAAAGACAGAATATTTAACAACACATAACAAAACATAACAATTAAGAACACAAATAAGTTTAAATACCTAGGGTGGATAATATCGAACAACGTCCCTCTAGAAGAAGAGATAAAGAACAGATTGGGACAAAGCAGAATATGCATCAAACAATTAAATTCCATATTATGTGATAGACATATAAAAAAATACAAAAATCAGAATCTACAGAACAGTGATGAAAAGTATTATGACATACAAGGCAGAAACCTGGATACTAAATAAGAGAAACAAAACAAAGTAAATGCAGTGGAAATGCAGACAGAATCCCCAACGAAAAGACACGAAATAAGATAGGTATAGAAAAAGATGCTGTAAATTGAATAGAGGAAAAAAGTTAAAATGGTATGGACACGTGGGAAAAAGCGGGAACAACCTCTGGATAAAGAGAATAACAGAATGGAGCCCAATAAGTCAAAGGAAGAGAGAAAAACCCAGAAGATTATGGAGAGACGAGGTGTATGAAGATATGGAAAACAAACACAAATGGAAAATTTGGTTGATGTTTTGGATTTTAAAGCATACATTTTTTTGAAAATAGGACTCTAACCTTAAAATGTATCAGAGCGGCTAATATGAAATAATATTCCATATTACCCGACCAAAATCTTTTTTTCTTGTTTTGCTAGATAAGAAAAATTCATCCCCTGCCCCATGCCAAGAAAAAACGAAAACAAAATACCAGAACGTAAGAAGTAGAACAAAGAAAATATGATAGCATGAAGCAATAAGAGCCGTGAGATCACAGAATATGGGCTATTTGAAGGCGTTCCTCAAGCAATTCTTTTTAGGCTTTACAAAAAAGATCGGGACCCTGAGTTGTATCCCGTACAAAACTAGACCGAAAACCAGTTTTACCGGATTTCTCAAGACCAAACTTGTTAAACATTACTTAAATATGGAAAAACCTTTTTATGGCTTAATCAGAAAGGATGTCTATAACATCGCATTTCAGTTAGCGAGAAGGAACAATATTCCAAATCTTTTCTCGCTACTGAGACAATCTGCTGGAAAGGATTGATTGTACCATTTAAGAATGAGACATAAGAACACATTAAGTTTAAGAAGACTTACCGGGACGTCATTTCCTCGAGCAACTGGATTCAATCAAGAGAACGTTGATAAGTTTTTCGACATTTTAGAAACTGGCATGGAGAAACATAACTTTTCGGCAAATCAGATTTTTAACGTCCACGAAACTAGCCTTTGTGCGGTACAATCAAAATGCCCCAGATTTTTTTTTAGGAGGGAAGCGGCAAATAGGATCTGGACCACAAAATATTAATTTATCTCAGAAAGGTTAAAATAAGCAAAACGCCAAACCCAACGTAAAGCAAAGGAGAAGATCTAGTGAAAAGCAAAATTGAAATGTAAAACAACGTTAGCTTTCTCTAAGAAGGCGAAAGAAGCAGAAGTTCAGAGTACCAAGTTCACCCTCACAGAGGAACAAGTGCAATGGAGAGAATGAACACTGATTGTAGAACAACGTTAGTTTTCTCGAAGAAACTTAAAGAGATGAGAGCGCATGGTGGCAAGTACTCCTTTTAACCACAGAGGAACAAGTACAATGGAGAGAACGGACATGGACCCTAGAGCAACGGCAGCTATCTCTATCAATGTTAACAATCGGATGCATAAAGCGCCACGTGGCTTTTTGTAGCATAGACGTAGTGCAAAAGAGTAAGCAAAATTTAAAACAAACTTTGATCATAGAATATTGTTACCTTTTCCTAAGAAGGTTAAATTAATACAAACACAGAGCGCCAAGTACACCCTTTTATCACAGAAGAACAAGTATAGAAGAGAGAACGGACACTGATAGTACAACAATGCTAGCTTTCGCTAAGAAAAAGAGAGCATTAGAGTTTTAGGGAAAATTAATGGTGGTTGACTTTTACCATCCACTGCGATCGTTCCTCTGCTACATTGTAACTTCTTTGCAAATGTCACTTTGCACTTGGAGCTATCTACGTAAGTCGTACAAAAA
>VTPC01003620.1:0-10868 GCA_011009095.1 Ignelater luminosus | reverse complement strand
AAGCAGGTTTATGGTACTCAACCACTTCCTTCAAGTTTGATCCCACACATATCCTCTTCATTCATGCATTTACAGAATGTAATACAGCTTTGGCCATGGAGAATCAACATTATGTATGTTCTCTCATTGAACAACGCCCACATCTAAAAGTAGAAGCAGAGAAATTCTCGGAACCCCATGCCTCTCTAGTTTACATAGTGAAGGCAGGGCAGCAGCTCATCCTGGAATTGTATGGTAAAAAACAGAGCAGTAAATCACTGGACGATTTGAAATATCATTTGTTTGTCAAATAGGTCGCAAGAACTGCTTTTAACCTGGCACGATTGCCACCTACAGCAGATTCAGCAAGGTTCCATTCACTACGGACGTATCACCAGGTGCAAAGTGAGTCAAGAAACAAACCCACTAGGATGGGGATGGAAGAAAAGCTCATCTGATCTTATTCCAATCATGATGATTAAAGACGCAGCACCTGAGTCACTGCTAAGGGCTGTTTCTTGTTGTGGAGCATGCAGCTGCAGAAAATCAGGTTTGCATTGCTTGTAATCACTGCTCTGGCCTCTCATGTGACAATGTGACCGGCTGTGTTTTGCTTTTTTTTTTGGTAAACATCCCGTATCTCAGGAACGACTGACCCTGTAGAGATGAGACTTTGGTGGAGAAAGGTTTGCAGAAGATGTGTGCGGGAAAGAATGTATTTTGCTTTTTTTGCAGAAATTCCATATCCTGGAAACGGCTGACGCGATACAGATGGAATTATGGTAAGCAGGAGTGTTGGAAGAAAAGGCTTGCATAAGTTGCGTGTGGGACCAACCACATTTTGTTTTTTATGTTTTGGCAGACATTCCATATGTTAGAAATGGTGAGGTGAGATGGGGAAAGCGCTTGCATAAAATGCATGTGAGAGCACAAGATGGGTGCGTGACCAAACGTGTTTTGTTTTCTTTTGGCAGAAGACCGTGCACGACGCGTCTGCAAACAAAAGTAAACCCGACACCCTTGGTTAGTCCGGGAGACTGAAATAGTCGGAACGCCGCAGGCATCGGCCCCGAGTGGAGCCGCGAAGCGGCTGAGCGATAGCGGAGGTTCGCCCGCGCCAGCAATTATAAAGCAACTGAACTCAAAATCTTATAACTTGATATCGATGTTATTCAACCTTACCATCACTCATCATTGATCTATGCCATGACTAAGAAAAAAATCAGAGCAATCTTTATAGCTAGTTTCCTGGCATATATCTGACTTTCATCTACTTTTACATCAGCCTTCGATAATTTTCCCTAGCAGATTTGCAGAAAATAAATTTGATGTTGCCCCCCCCCACACATAGCTTTTTATAGAAAAACCCACCCTGATCCCCGATTGGTGTTGCTACTGCCTTGAGCCACCAGAGGTGGCCCGTTGAGTGGCGTAGCCTTACACGTGTTTGTATTTAGCTCTTTAAGGCAGGTAAGTGGATGGCGAAGCCCGAACTTGAACCACCTGCAGCCTAAGCAATATTGCATGTTCAGTTCTTACTGTAAGCAATTCATTATTACTTTAAAGATGACAAAAAAATCTTTTAACGTTCTAACAAACCATGTCTATTTTAAACCCCCGTTTGTCAAAAAAACAAAGTTTTCCTGCGAAGGAAAACGCATCGTTCTATTAATTCTTGTATTGAAACCACATATAATATTGAAATTGCCAGAAAAGAGATGTGTAGAGATTTAAACGTACAGCATTGAAGGCGAATATCAGAAAATATTTTAAGCAGATTCATGTGAATGAGGACTTTATCAGTACTCTTCATAAAGTGACTTTCTTTTTCGAATTTTGAAGGTTTTGTCAAAGCTCGAACACGAGAATTGACTTGTGAACCACTGACCTAACACAATGAAGTGACAACTGACAACTGACAACAGATAAGCAATTCATACATTACATTTGTTTTTAAATTCAGTAATAGCATTCACTAACTTCTCGTTACTATCACCCAAAAGATATTCTTTCTAAAATAAATCATTTTCACAGTTTTATATTAACTTTTTGGAAAATTCCTATTCCTTTTGAAGTTTTATTAGTTATAGTGCTATTTGACAATGTCTACCAACTATTATCATGTAAAAGCATCTTTTACATAGTTACATGTTTTAATTAAGAAGAAAGATGAGTTAACGCTGCACTACCATACATTTCTCAGCGTAATAGAGATAGATGAGAGGGAAAACTGTGCTAAGTATAATGTTTTATGAAAATACTATTATGTATTTATACGCACAAGCTATTTTTATTTTGATTAACCGTTCAATACAAAACAATCATCGAGTTAATTAATTATCACAAAAAACAATAACTAATAAAAAAAAATTCCAACTAGATTGTTTGTTATTCTTTCCTACAGGAGAATGGTACCTCGCAGCTAAACTCAACAAAAGCTCCCATCTAGCGCCTCATGTTTACTTACAATCTTATGAAAATAATTCGTTTTCACCTTTGCGTACCTGAGTTAAAGTTTTATTTTTTTTAAATTTTAAAACCACACCTAGTAATTTATAAAATTATGGCTTAAATAAATTGCTAAACTCGAAAGGGTGTATATAATATTAATACACTTTCGTTAGTTTTAATTGCGTGGTTAATAATAATTCTTAACGTTAAGAGAGACAAATTTGGCTAGGAATATTCATGAAAAGACCCAATTTCCTGCTTCTGTTCCTTATTCGCCCCTCAGTCCAATTTACCCTTCGCATAACTAAAATTGTTTCGGCAAGTTGTGCTAAAATTTAACTTAACTACATCAGCGCAACCAACGCGAAAAGAGGAAAAAAAGTAACCTAATACAACTTTTATTGGAGGTTAAAACGCAATTAGGAAATACTTTAAATTTTATTACCGGAAAAGCTTCCATTTAAATTGTTTCTGAATTAGAAACGGAAGAAAGTCTAAAGGATTTGTACCCCATTGGATAAAAAGAGGATTTCAATTTCGAATGCTAAATGTTTACAAGGAACTGCTTATTTTTGGATATTAAACTTTGTTGCAAGTATGTATACAGGGTTTAACGTCGAAGATTGATGTAAGTAGGTCAAGCGTATTTCAATTTAGGTTTGTTTGCGAATTGGTAATGAGATTTTATTTTTTTCTAATTGAATTTTAAAAGTGGCACCCGCTAGTAGTTAATTAAATCAAACGGACCATAATTAAATAAAAAACAAAAACTGTTCTTTGGAGATTTCAATAAATTTTGTTTGAATTAAATTTTTATTTCATTTTGTCTAATTTGTCTCAAACTTATTTAATTATTTTATTTTGCTAAGAGGATCCTTTTGCATTCCAACAATTATTTTATTTACAGGCCAAGAAAGTTTTCAATTGTTTTCCGCTTCTTATCAACACTACTGCCTTATGAAGACCTAAAAGTTAAAAATAGGTGCGTGGCGGGTTTCAATCAAAGAAAATGTTTTGAGGGTACCGCTATCTGTCAGTATGACATTAAAAGTATTTTAATTTTAACCCTATCTGATATAATAATCAGGATCCTTCTCAGTTATAATTCTATGATGCAACAAAGAGCAATGCACTTATTGCCTTCTGTGCATCCTTAACCAGCCAAGATCATTGAACTTATAAGTGACATGTTGAAACTGTCTGATACCAAATATTAATCTAATGGATAAGTTCTGAAATTGCTGATTACAATCTGTATCAAAAGCATTTAAATTGGGGCCATATACTGTACCTGCAGTCAAAAAGTCATAGAATCAGAAACGAGCAAAACATAGTTTTAATTTTTTTAATTAAAGGAATGTCTGTTTTGGTAAATCAGTTTTAAGATTCGATAAGCTTTCTGCAAGCACATTGAGACATGTCTAAATCTAAGATCTAAATTGAGAAAAACATTAGGAAACACGACAGATTTATCAGTTTTCCGCCCAAATAATGCAGCAGAAGTTTTTTCTTCTGTTAATTTGTAGACAGCTCCGCCAAAACCCGCCCCAATGGGCAACATGAAACATGGCTACATGGAACACCAGAGGAATAACAGGGAGGAAGACTGAAATTGTAGAAGATGTGAAGAATCCGTGACTAGGTATATTGGCAATGACAGAAATAAAATGGAAGGTAAAGGTTAGAAGGTGCTGCATGAGGACTACTTTTTTCTGTATTCAGACCTCAGTAACAATATTAAAAACTGGAAATGTATCAATGAAAGAATTATGTACAGGGTCGCTAAAAAGTATAAAAACACGCTACCTCCGCAGAAACGGTAAAAGATAGACAAATAAAATTTAGAGAGCCATCTTGAATTTCTTCAAATAGAACACCCTGTATATGACCCCATATTTGGATAGGCGGCCGTACGAAAAAACAATTAAAGATTTGATCTTAACTCTCTTCGCAAAACATGACAAACAATATCTACTTTAAGATCTCCAAATTTCATTTGTCTATCTTTTACCGTTTCTGCGAGGGTAGCATGTTTCCATACTTTTTAGCGACCCTGTATATTGAATAGGATTGGGAAAGCCAGACGGATTCCTTGTTTGTGGTGTATGGCTCTAACGATGAAGCGTTGATTACAGTCGAAGATCTCTTTTATGAGAAGCAAGAGAGAGAAGCCTAGTAGGGGGAAGCTCTAGTATAGATTACGTGATAATTAGCAAGAAATGTTTTGCAAGAGTCCAGAATATAAGAGTTTTAAGAGGCACAGAAACAAGTGCCGACCAGTACCTATTAGGAACAGGGATTATACCACTAGATGGGACGACGACAAGAAGACAAAGAAGCGTGAAGACTAGAATAAAGAACCAAAAATTAAAGAAGGAGAGTGCGAGGGAGGAACACCGGAGAGTTGTAGAGGAGAAGTTCAGCAATGGAGATAGAAAGGAAGACAAAGCACAGGAAGATTTGGACCAAATTTGAAATGTTTTCAAAAGTTGCATTTTGGAGTAAACTGGGAGGAAAGAAAGCTGAGCAAACTCGTTGGTAGACTAAGAAGATGAAAGGGTGCATTAGGGAAAAAAGGAAGCCTGAAATTAATCAGACAGCTCTGAAGCAAACAAAGAGCTGTACAGAACAAAAAAGAGACAGTGCAAAATTAAGACAGGGGAAGCTAAAGCTGTAGCATGGGACGAGTTTGGCCAGTTTATGGAGGAGTCTCACAGTGACAACCAGAAGCTACTTTTTAAAGAAGTAAACAATATGAGGAATAACAAGAAATGCCCTCTGAAAATAATTGGAAGCAAAGAAGGTCAGGTGTTGAAAGATCGAAAACAAATTATAAAAAGGTGGAAAGAGCATTTTCGGAAGTTCGTGGAAGGAAAGGATGAAGGCAAGGAAGTGTGAAAGGGCAGGAAACCAACGAGAGGAAAGAGGGAGGCATTACTATGGAAGAATTGGTAGAGACCATTAGAAGGATAAAGATGAGTAAATTTCCTGTTCCCTGAAATGTTGAAATACATAGGTCCGACAGGTCTGCAGGCTCTACTCAGGGTCTTTCAGTTGGTCTACAGAATAAGAAGGATTCTTAAGAACTGGAGACAGGCAATAATAGTACCAATTTACAAGAAAGGAGACAATCGATACCGTGGCAACTATAGAGGTATCGTCGCTTTAGGAACGTCTTGCAAAACTGCATAAAGTGTTCGCCAGGCTCGGAAACGCAAACTAGAAAAAGGCAAATTCTTGCGAAAAAAAATTCAGATACCTGGGTATATGGATGCTGACGAGGAAGTAAAGCCAAATTCCAAGAAAACACGAGCTGTGCAGAAATATCCTCCATCTACAGCCAGCAAAAAAATTAAGATATTCTTGGGACTACAACAAGTTCTGGACTGGCCAAACGCGTTTTGCCAACAATCAATCATATTTTCATGACGTAGTCCTAAATATCTTATTATCAAGTTTAAGTTAGGTCAAATTTGCTTTTCTTGGGTTACCTTAAAGTGACTTAATATTGTTTTATTTTTATGTCATTTTTCTAATAGCTAGAGTGTGGACACACTTGTCCATTCCATTTTTAAAGGATAGTCGTATGTTAGTCAACTAACAATTAATTTCGCTATCAGAGTCGTTTTAACCATGAGCGTAACCCGAAAAGTATTTGTTTTGGACAATTTTCTTCTTATTAATTCTTGTTTGCTTATTAAAGTAGTTTTAACCTTTACAAATTTTACTTATATTGGAAGTACAGTTAATTTTGACACGATCTGTTCTCATATGTTTTGAGCATCTGTTTTTAAAATAAAAAGAAATTGATAAAACATTATGATTTGCAATCCTTGGAATATCCGAAACAATTGGCACTAAAGCCCCGCACGGGCCGAAATTTTCAGGCTTGGTCCGGCCTCGTTCGAAAAAGTTAAAGAAATTCGAACGGCCCCGACAGTCGATGTAAGTACGAACGGCCCGAGACCCCTGAAGGACTCAAGAGGCCCGAATGACCCGACAGGGCCAGGAAGCCGAACAGGTCAGAAAACCCTGAAGGACTCAAGAGGCCCGAACGACCCGACAGGGCCAGGAAACCGGACAGGTCAAAGAACCCTGAACGATTCAAGAGGCCCGAACAAGAAACCCGGCCCGAGCAGTCTTCTACGGTACAGTACAAACTTTACTGCTTTGTTTCTATATAGAAATAACGACGACCTTAGTCCGTACGAAAATAACACTCGTCCGACTCAGTAAGAGAAAGTTCTCGGTCTGGTATAGTACGACAATTTTCTTCGCTTCAGTATCAAAACAATGCTTGTTCGGGTGAGTTCGAAAATAACGTTTATCTAAATCTATATGCTAGTCTTCCGGTCCGATTCAGTACGAAAAAGGCTTGGTCCGATCTGCTTTGGATCGGTACGAAAATAACGGCCTGAAAAGCGCAACCTACCCGAAAAGCTCGACAGGTCCGACAAGCCCGATAGGCCGGAAAAACGTGATAAGTCTGAACGGCCTGATTAACCCGACTCAGGCCCATAAAGCCCGATGAATTTCTAAAATGAGGTCCGACCCTACCTAAATCCAAGCTAAAAGACCCGGTCCGTGCAAATTTCTAGTCTGCATTACATTAGATTGGTTAGTTACTACATAATCAATGAGATAATGCTGCGGTAAATGTACTACGTGACTCTTGAAGGTTGATTGATTAACTGCTGGGTTTGTTTCGGTGGAAATCATTTAGATAATCTTCATTGAAGCCCCAGCTAACACCGATTGTTGGTCGTTGTTAAAATACGTTTCAAATGGTTGATAAAACTGCTTAAAATAATAAATTTTCTCTAGTGCAGTAATATTATTTCTTTAGAAATTGTCAACGTTACACGACTGTACAACGAGGCAAGGATGGAAAATGCTGACCTTTACACCCGCGGTGCAAGTAAAGAGCTAACATATTTTTTGTCTCTCTTCTTTTACAAGTGTGTCCACACTCTACCCATAAGAAAAATGACATTATAAAAATAAAACAATATCAAGGCACTCTAGATTAACTCAGATTAAAATGAGGTTATGTATACAATTTTTTTGAATGCACAGTAATATAATCTTGAGAATAAGAAAATTGGTATATGTTGATGGATATTTTGACATTTTTAAGTAGCCTATCACATGTTATTAATTTTGTTGTTCCGCAAAACTTAAATGGTTCAAAACGAGATCGAAGGGTAACTGCTACGGAAAATGTAAAGCAATTACAGAAGCGTAATCTCAGCTTCACGTCAGTAGTTGTCTTTTCCAAAACTCAACTCATACAAGTTACAAAAAATAGACTGACGTTTTTGTGTTTAAAACAAACTGGTGCATTCATAATTTATTTTTAGTTGTGACTTCGTAAATGGATTTTAAAAAACTTTTCTCATTCATAAAGTCTTGTATTACTGGCTTGGAATAATTGTAATACATTTTCATTATTCAAACAGTAACTAACATTTAGAAATTTCCTACACACGCGATAATCTAAATTCAAAAATCTAACCTCTCTCTTATAAAACAAAACGTTCTTGCTTCTTTGTTTTAGTTAGATGAAGCAAGCAAAGGTTAAACACAAGTTATTTTTGTTCTGAAACTTGTTTTTCTGCCATTCTTTTGCTTTAAATTTCCAAAGCATCCTATGTATTTACAAAAAAAATGTATTTACTTAACACAGCACATACATCACGTGTCTATGTTCCAAAGAACGCGGAAATGATTACAGTAATGCAATAAATAAAGAGTCATAATTTATTTAAAATGAATATACAGAAGATTATACAGTCAATTAACTAATGTGTGCAATTACAGAAAAACAAAAGAAAATCAAAAATATGTGACTGTCTTGACAGATACAATCCTCACTTTTTTCTCTGTTATTCAACTTGGCACCTCTCACAATAGAGGTCAGTGTTTCTCAATAACTTTTTCCATCACGCTCGCTTAATTTTCACCTGTCATTTTCAAGCTCTAATAACAAGCACTTAAAACCCCCGTATTTTGGTCTATAACTAACCGTTTTATGCCAAATTAACAATTGTGCAAATGCGAAACATGAATCACGGCAAATTTATAATGTTATACGTACACGCATTTAGTATATTTATATTTTATAATAATATTAATAACCACCAAGCGGTGCCGTTAATATGCGTTGTTACATTTTCTCTATTTCCTTGCCTATTACTTATTTCATCTATCATATTAATTCACAGTGAGGAGAATGCCCTGGAAAATATCTTATTAGACGATATGTAGTTCATGCATGCAATGTGTATGTGTACGTAATCGCTTCGCGCCTCGTAAATTTTCAAATTTATTAATATTGTAGAAAATTTATTAAAGTGGGAAAACTAGTAAAAACTACTAGGAAGAGATGCGGCAGTAATAGAGATGCATTCTTAGAGTTAGTTTTTGTTTTATTTAAACGCATGATTCAAGCACATGTGCCAACCTATACTCGCTTGAATTATCTAATATTAACTTGTTTTCTATGTTGTGGCTGTGAGGTAAGTATAAATTTATATTTTTATTATTTTGACACAAAGACGTATTTAGAATACTAGATAAGAGATTCTAGTTTCTAGATCATAAAATGCTTTCAAAGTAATCTTTCCAAAAATATTTTACAAAACATTAACAAGCGTGGGCCAGTATTTCAATAAAAAGAAATCTACGGCCTCGTTCAGAGAATTTGTTTGATTAATTTAACCTGTATATGGATAAGATACGTAGACTTTGCGCTTCTGACTCTTTCTTGAAAACAAAATTACCAAAATAACCAAACAAAAACAATGTTTAGCGAACATAACCTCACTTTAAACCGAGCTATCCTAGAGAAAGTAAATTTGATTTAACCTAAACTTGGTTAATTTACAATTTAATAGAAACTAACATAAACTGGTTCAGCCTAATCAAATTAACTGCATATAACTAATTTACAGTTAACAGGTTAACAAGCTGCATTTATCGATTTTACAGAACAATTTCTACAACAATAAAGTGACAAAAAGCCTGTATCGGTTTATTATTTTAACATTTTTTATCGTCTTGTGTGAGAAACTCATTTTCCCATAAGGGCAAGATAGAAAACACATAGAATAGATGAAAAACATGGATATGAAAGCAATAAAAAAGAAACGATAGTGTCCAGAAACGAGTAGAATCGAGAAACAAAATGAAAATGAATAGAAAGAGCGATAGATCTTAAAGATACTTTAACGCAAGTTCACCAAGCGTAGCTTTGAACATTAAAAACAATTTCCTAGAAAACATAAGTTGTGAATATTAAACGCAGTGACGAATAACTGAAAGTAAGAAGTGACAAGACTAGCAAAACAAGCTACCAGTTGGTAATAAAAACCAAACAAAAACCTCAATTCAAATCAGTTAAAACCATCAAGCTTACTTAGCTTTACATTAAAAAGTAACAAGCAATAGCTTAATGCTGTAAAATAATTTTGATTTTGTCGTGTAGAGAAAATACAAGATAGAAAAGATGGAAAGCAGGGTAACAGAGAAAGAAGAAATAAAAATAAATAGAATCAAGAAGCGAAATGAAGTCATCCGAAACTGTGAGTGATGAGAAATTTGATAAAATATTGAAAACTATAAAAAGAGAAAGTGGCCAATTTCGAAGATATTTTAATGCACGTCCATCAAACGTAACTTCGAGCATTGGAAACAATTTCCTAGAAATTCATGTATGAGTATCAGATACGGTGACAAACAGCTAAAATTAGAAAGTGACAAGGCTATACAAAACAGGCTACCAGTTAGTGATAAAAATCAAAAAAGTTCAATTCAAGATATTTAAACTCATCAAGCTTACTTAATTTTAAATTGAGAAATTATTAACAACAGCTTGATGGCGTTCGCAATCAAAACAATTTTGATATTAATGTGTAGAGATAAAAGATAGAAAACAAATAAAAAAGATTAAAAGTGGGGTAACAAAAGAAATCCAAGCAATAGTGGAACATTCAGAAATGAGTAGAATCAAGGAACAAAATGGATAGTCATTTGAGATGCTAAGTGATAAAGAATTAGATAGAATATTAAAGATTATCATTCGAAGATATTTGAATGCACGAAAATAAGAAAATTTATGTTGGAGGACCATTTTGAGAAGAATCTTTAGCGAAGATTTAGTCTTTCTTGCAGAGTTTGGTTTATTCTTCGTAAACAAAACCAGAGTTTTCCACCAAGACTCAAACTAGAGTGATGACAGGTAGGTCATGAATCACCCTGCAGTATTATGACCAACGCGGGACGATTTGCTAAATGCCTGCAGACAGTTTGTGATTCAATATGCAGTATTCTTTCCACGCTTTTCCGGAATTTAAATATCAAGATAAACAAATGGTTACAGTTTCCCAGAACGCGAGTTTTTTAAATTTTGAAGAGGACAGTCAAATCTAAAAATATTC
>VTPC01003619.1:0-16099 GCA_011009095.1 Ignelater luminosus | reverse complement strand
AACTGCCGCATTGTCATACCAGCGGGAAATTACAATTCCGGTGTTCTTATCTCTAATGTAATCAAATGCACCTCTACGCTTTTTTTCTAATTCTTTTTTAGTTGGAATATCACAAGACTTTGGTAAACGATTCTCGCGAATCGTACCAGTTCCTTCATATCCCCTTTCTTCAAATCAATAAGAAGATTTATATTTGTAAACAGGTTATCAAAGTAAATAGTATGTGGAAGGGGCTTTATGTCATCTCGCAGATTGTCCATCATAATAATAAGAGGAGCGGCACATTTGCCGTATCTTTTTTCATACTCAGTGTTTCCATTTGGGTTCTTACCTCTATTCATATCAAAGTCGACAAGGTAAAAACTGCTTGCATTTAGCGCCACACTTTGTAGCCCAAATGTATTCGCTTACCTCTAATAAATTGCCTGCAACTATGACGACCATAATAGTCCACCAGCCGTTGCTTGAAGCGGACGTATTTGTGTTCTGTGCTTTAAATTGATTATTTAATTGTACTTTAGATACTTTTGTCGTGATTTTTAATAGTAAATTGAAAAATAAGTATCTAATAATGAAAAGCATTTCTAAACTTAAAGTTAATGAGTTGAAGTTAGAGTTAGAAAAACGCCATATACCTCCTAAGGAAACTAAAACCAATTTAATTCGTCAATTAAAAACTGTTGTTGATAGCAGCTATATTGATGAAAGTTTTCCTAATACGTCGAACTCTGAAGTCATTTTCTGCGTATATATATTGTATTTTAATCTAAGGGGTGATTAAGATCCATTTTGGAGTGGTCTAATCTTTTCAGGTAGGGAAGGGAGAGATGTGTGGCCATATACTGGAGGTCAGTTTTCAAACGCTACCCATTTACTTTCTTCATCAATCTTCTACATTTAAATATTTATCGTATCTTTTTAAACACCCTCATGGTACTTGGTTGTTGGTTTAGCTCCAAACTGTCAGCATGTGTAAAGTGTAATTTTGCCCTATTTTGGGATGTTTTTTTTGCTCTAACGCAGGATATTGAGGGTATATTTGTTATTTTGAGATCGAATTCGGTTTCAGCGTCTAAAAATATATCGGACTTTCATAGTCACGATCCCAGGTCAAAACCTTAATTTTTTTGTGGGGCTGTGTAATCTAAATCGTAACCTTAAACTTAAATTTAATAATTTATGTAATTAATTTAATTAAGAATTTAATTAAAAATGCACGCAAGAGATATTTACAAGAATTTTAATCAGAAATACGGACTAATCCAAAAACATTCTGGGATTTTATTAAAGCGAACAATAAAAAAGGGGAATTATTAATGGAGGTAACTCACAATAATGTCGTGATAAGTTGATAGTTTCAGCTTTTGCCAAATACTTTAGTTTGGTCTACTCTAAAGATAATACTAATACAACAAATAATAACTTTCAATTAGATTACGAAACTGAGTGTGTAAATATTCGGAATATCTCCATAGATCAGGTGACAACAGTCATTAAGCATCTAAAACTACGCCCTTCTCCTGGCGAAGATAATATTCCGTCTTATTTAATCAAAGGTTTATCCCAGTTTCATGTCTTTTTTTGATACTTTCGTTCTAACGTCGGGGGTTCCACAAGGCTCAATGCTAGGCCCTTTACTATTTTTATTATTTATAAATTATCTGCGTCGCTGCATCAAATCCAGTGATATATTATTATATGCAGATGATATTAGACTGTTTCGAAAAGTAAATAATAATCAAGACTGTATAGTGCTTCAGAATGATTTAAACCGTTTAGTAAGCTGGTCTGATGAAGATAAATTACAACTTAACACCAAAAAATGTCAAACAAAAATGTTATACATTTATTTGTCTTCAGCTCATTAAAACTATTATAGTTTCGTTGGTTAATGATTGACTATTAGATTCGAGATTGGTTACATCAGTTTTGATTAATTTAGGGCTATTTGCATGCGAATTTTTCTGAGATTTTTAGACATTAGCCTTTTGTCTAAATACCTTATTCACTTATTAGGTTCTAAACCAATTTTCTGCTTGCCTTATTACTGTTTCTATTGTTTTCATTGATATATAGCTTTATCTTAAAAGAATGCGTGTTTTGTGTTAATACTTTCTTGATTATTTCTCCGAAGTTAAATTTTCTTTCTATTTTCTGGACCAACCTGCAGTTGACAAATATTTCTTTGGTGTTCTCTAATTGGCACATGGGATCAGCCGACTCACTTTTAAATTTTGTCAGAATGGCAATTGGTTGTAGATATTGCGTTTCGCCGGCAGGCCAAGTTTTCGAATTCGACGGGGATCAGTTTAAGAACTTGTCTTGTGACACATGGGTGTGTGCCGCTCATTGTTCGTTTTAACGGTTTCTAACCGTTCTTTTGAATTTCCCATTTTGTGGAGAAGTGCCTAGTGCTTCCGCGGGTGTGTGTGTGTGTGTGCACTAGCTCTTAATTCTGGATTTTGGTAAAATTTTTTAGGAAGCTTTAAATCTGTTGAAGGTATGTTGGTTTGTCCCTTCTTTTTACTCCGTTCTCATCTGCTTGCGTGTCCTCCATAGCTTCTTTTGGGGAGGCTAGTTCGGTGGAGACGACATCGGTCTTGGGGAAAAAGGATCATCCTGGTAAAGCAGTGGGGAGCTGTTCCGTACCCCTTCCTAAGTTTCGAGACTATTCGTGGCTTCTCGGAAATGCACGTCAACGACTGACTTTAGACGGCAACATTCGGCATTGAAATCCCAAACCGCTGCTCGTGTTATCAATCATATTTTATTTATTTATTCTCATCTGTGACTACTTTAAAATAGTGTGGTGCAATACATTTAACATTTACTTTCGGCTTCTTCCCATCATGAACGATGAATCTCCATAAAATTTAGTTGCCTGTAGTATGATGTATTTATTTTTAGTCTAGTGAAACGTTATCACTTTGACGGGAATTCACCTGATCCTTTGACGTCCTCTGAGTTTGGAGAGTCCAGGCCCTATGAGATCACCACAGTTATCGACAGACGACGATACTATGGAGAGAAGTTTGCGTACAATCGCCACTTCGTTGGGTTACTCATCGGTGACGACTACGAATTCTTGACATCGATGCTCTAGACGTTATGTGGGTCAGACTTCTTCATCATCTGCGAGGACATCCAGTCTCAGTTTCAAGTTTCTAGCCTGTCTTTTCTTTTCAGCTATACCAGTGATGACTGACTGGAGTCACGGAGTATCTGGTTCTGTAAGCTGCTTGGGCATGCATCCTGAGTTTAAGACCCAAAGCTTGTCTGAAAGACACTAAAGCGATCCAGAAGGAAGACCGACACCTCGTCGGGGAGAAAAGCTGCCTCCAGCGAAATACTTACATCAAAAACCGATGCTCTATTTCATTTCATCTCATCTACTTAACACGATGATTCTTCGCTGCTTTACCCTCAAATTACGATTTACAGACTGAATAGGAGACTAATTCCTATAACCTCTAAGAGCGCTTATATCTCTTAAAAGAGTCATAAGAGAAGAAAATCTCACGAGACCTTTTAGCTTATTAGTTTTTATTGCAGGATGCCACATATTAAAGACACCTTACAACTGATCACTGAAAGTGGTTTTGTAACTGTAGAGTTGATTAGTATTTATAATTGTATCACTTTTATAATTAACCAAAGCCTACTATTATTTCCACCTAAAAAGTATATAACTGAAAAGCATTCAGTGGTATCAAAATCAAGTTCAAATGAAATATAAAAAAGAATTATCACTATGTCTTATTTTTGTAGTGATACAAATAACAACTGAAAATACTTTTTTTCCATATTGTTATTTATGTAAATTTTCTATTCCTCGACGTCTATCGCTTTTCCATACTCTGGATTTTAGAAAATGCTTACACTGAAGAAACAAAAGTAATGTTTCAAAGATCCTAATTTTCAAACACACTATAAAAAATCTCACAAGTGAAACGCTTAATAAAAGAACAATGTAAGAAAAATAAAAAAATGATTAGTTTAGTGCTTACTATAACATTTACAGGAGATATACATATCTATGTTGTAGTTGATTAGAAAGATTTTTATATTACAATTCCATTTATTTAACATTTTCTGTATTTATGCACATAGCTATCTTAGGTTAGATGATAGTTTCGTTCTAAGGTTACTTTAATTTCTGCACCCATCAAGGAATCCATACCAAGATCAGAAAGTGTTACATTTAGCTGGACAGTTCTACTATCTTTTACTCCTAATATATTCGCTACGGCGTCAATAATACTAATTTCAGAGGTAGCGTTTTCATTCTTACGTTTTTCTGCCAACACTACAGTAGATACTACAGCATTTGGTTGATGCAAGAATTTATCAATTATTTCTAAGCAAGAATGCATACGTTGCGTTAAAGTTCCACAAACGACTACATCATTACATCTCAGTAATAAGCCCCACGTAACCAATAGCACTCCATTGAATTGCAAGACCTGGCAGACCAGCAGCTTGACGAGCTTCACATATACGTTCCATTCCAGAATTCGCAAGACCATAATTTGCTTGACCTATATTACCACGGCCGCAAGATAAAGAAGAGAAAACTACGAAAGAATCTAAATGAGGTGCTAGAACTCTAGAAGCTGCATCTAAATGTTTTGTGGCGTCAATCTTAGGTTTAGCCACGGTCTTAAAATCTGCCTCTGTTTGATTCTCCATCATAGCATCTTTCAAAACTACTGCCAAATTGAATATGCCTCCAAACGATCCCAGCTCATTGGCTTCGTTTATTAATTTCTTTGCTCCTTTTTCTGTTGTAACATCAGTAGTTGAGACCAGAACTTTAGCACCGCTATCCCTCCAACGTCTAACACATAGTGATTGGTACCCATTTTTGATTCCACTTCGCGAAACAAGAACAATCTTTGTAGCTCCTCTAGATATTAACCAGTTTGCCAACTCAAGACCAAAACCTCCTAATCCACCAACCAAAATGTAAGATTTATGAGGATCCATGTACGTACGAGCAATTGCGGTAACGGTTTTTGTGGTCGGCAATTGTACTTTACCATCTTCTTCGTCGCGTATCTTTATAATTACTTTTCCAATATGTTTACCAAATGCCATGAATCTAAATGCTTCTTCAACTTGATCGTCGGCAAAAACTATACTTGATAATGGCCTAACAGCACCATTTAGAATACCATCAATAATTAATTTCATAACTTTGCTTTTGCCACGATTATTCCTTCTCAATAGAGCGTCCAAACGAACTTCATGGAAAGTTGTATTCTTTAAAAGTAAGTCAGTTTTAAGAGGAGCATTATTGGACACATCAAAGTTTCCTATTTCCATGAAACGGCCTCCGACAGCCAAACATCTGACAGAAGCTTGAAGCTGTTTTCCAGTCAAAGAATTTAGTACTACATCAACACCATGACCTTGTGTTTGTGTCATGATTAATTGTTCAAAAGACTTATCACGCGAATTGCCAATGTAATTATAATCTAATTCAGGGAATATCTTCTTAAGGAAATCTCTCTTTGCTTGACTATCCACGGTTGTAAATACTGTACAGCCCATGTGGAGCGCAACTGAAATTGCAGCTTGGCTAACACCTCCAGCTTCAGCATGAATGAGAACAGATTCACCGGGTTGGAGATTACCCCGTACAATCAAAGCATAGTAGCTCTACAAAAAAATGTTGTGAGTCTAACACCAAGGGACTATAAACACTTCACAAGGAACTTAATTATAACGACATCCCAGTATGCATTACTGGGATGTCGAAAATCCTCACATCATATACGGGTTCAATCATCAACAGAGATTCTCAATCAATGTTTTTGCTGGAACTGTAAATGATATGCTAATAGAACCGTTTATCTTGCCCAACCGAATGACTGGGAAAGTGTATTTAAATTTTCTGCAAAACGACCTTCTAGAGCTGCTAGAAGATGTTTCATTAGACGTCCGTCAGCGTATGTAGTTCCTACATGACGGAGCTCCCCCACATTATGATAGAATGGTACAACAACATCTAAATAGTAAATAATAAATCCGGCAAATTTTGATTTATGTGGACATATGAAATCATTAGGTTATCAAGAACATATTGTTACTCAAGAACAACACAACACTCCAGAATACATTCGGCAGAGAAGTCATCTTCAAGCGTGTCTCCATTCTTGGATTAGATGTGCTAGACGGTGTGTTCAAAATGGAGGTCGCAATTGTGAACAATTATTGTAATTACTTTTTTTTCTTTACCATTTCTTCAACTTTATTAAACATAATTTAAATTTGTTATAATTTTCTGATAATTAATTAATGTATTTAACGTTACTTGTTTGATTTTCAAGTTAATAAACAAAGTTATCTGTGTATTAGAATTTGATTTTTACTTATAGTAGCTATAGGCCACGCAAAATTGATTGTTTCAGTTGTGGTAGACGTTTCAAGTCAAAGCTAGGCTAGTTTTTAAATTATTGTATTACAAAGTTAACAAGAAATTTCTTATGTAATATACATACAGTAGAACCACCTAATAAAGCAATTACTAACATTGCAGTAGTACAAGTAAGAAAAAAGAGGTACGTTCATCAGCCACCAAATTTAATTCAGAAGAAAAGCGGTGAAGCAAAAATACAAGTATAAGTGCCACTGTAAGAAATTTCATCTGTAGACTTTAAGAGACCCTTCTGCTTGAAAAATCTCAAGGTTACAGGATCACACCAATACGTTGTCGGCATCGACAATTGGCACACGAATTAGGTTACTCCATATCTTTAAAACCCGTTTTAAGATCCAGTTATATCAAGACCTGCACACAAACAATAATGCGTAATATGATAATTTTGTATAATTTCTATATTTTCTTAATCTATTGAATAATTTTAGTAAGATATAGTTTTTATTAACATGATACAAAATTTTAAACACAGAAGACGAAAGGGGGTATTTAAATTTTGCTGGAATATTTTTGCAACAAGGACTAAAAAGTTGTGAAAAAGATAGAGATGTTTTCATGGTACAGCTACCATTACAAACTAATGTTAAAACCCTAATTTATAGCCGACGTGAAGCAATCTAAAACACATTCTGAGGTAGACATTTTTTGTGTTTATCAAAACAAATCAAAACAAATGAAATTACACCGTGATAAATTGCAATGTTATTATAAACATAGGATGACGTGATGTGATGTTATTTTTTCTATTATATTAAAGAATAAGAACACAAAAATCTTTTTTCGATACATAGTGTGAAAATATTAATTTTAGATGTAAAAAGGATTTGGGAAGTTAATATTTATTATTTCTTATTTAATCTGTAAAACAACAAAATTATTCTTTAAGGTAAATATCTTTTACTTTGCATAAAATCTATTACCACTGAGTATTCCAAATTAATGTAGTTTTATTAGCAGCAATAAAATAAGTGTTGCCTGCAATAGAAAATAAAGGATAATAAGAATAAAACAGATGTCTCAGAAAATATTGCTGGATAGTATAAGATTCATTATTTTATTTTACAGAATTAACCAAGAAACAGTGTTAATTCTACACGTTTATTCATCTTCACTTCTAACTTCGACTGACTTGACCCTAAATATTAATTTAAGAATGTTTCCAATATCCCCTATTCGTTACGGGTAATTAAGTTGGTCATTGCCAACAGACCATAGATGAGCATGGAAATGCATATTAATATCGGATTACGACTCTTCGTTAAATAAACATTCCTACAATAAATAAATCAGAACAATCTACAATAGGTATAAATGAAATAAATCAAAATACAACAAAGAAAAACAATGGGCCTTTTAATGAGATTCTTTCATAACCAAATCTGCACATACTATGTTTATAAGTATAACTATAAAGACCGGTCTTACAAAAAAACAGACATCATGCGGCTGTCAATATTATATTTTTACCAATATTTATTACTATGGCTTTTTCCAAACACTGACCCGTTTCTGGCCCATTTCAAAATTTACTAAAGGAATAATTTACGAACTTCGTTTTTGTTACAACTCGGTAAAAAATAAACAAATCTTGTGGTTCGTAAACCAATAAAATCACAAATCAGACTTAACAGTTAATTAAACAAGACATTTTTTATACTTCGTAATATACGCCTAAATTCTAAAAAAATTGTTGTAGGCTTACAATATTATAGTTCTTTCAGTTCAATGCCGGTCGCTGAAAGATCAACAAGTGGTATAAAATAGTTTAGCACGTAAAGTTGTTTCAGAAGTGTAAAGTGCAACGCAAATATTAATTGTGATATTTATTAGATTATAAAAACGTTATAGTAGTCTGCAAGAACGCTGCTGAAATGCCCAGGTTGACGAGAGCTTCAAAACGCAAAAGTATCCAACGTAAAATGAAAGAAATACGAATGGTCAAAGTCTCTACTAAAGAAAATATAACGCAAGAAGTTCAAGAAGCAAACGAACCGTCTACTTCATCACAAGAGCAAACCAATTGGTGCAACATTGTTCAAGAAGAACAACCATCCACTTCAACTGAAATTATTAGTGGTTCGTCACAAGAGCAAGAGGAACAACCATCTACTTCCACTAGTTTCATTAATGTAAGCACCAATGTCGATGAAACCAGAAGGAACAAAAATGAAATTATTAGTGGTAGAAGAATAATTGATATAAATTCATTTTTTAAAGCAATAACGACATTTCCCCATCATCCATTATTTACATGCAAAAACGAACACCTAGAAATGATTTCTGAGCAACGACTGGGTCTACTGAGCAAAATAGTTATAAAATGTAAATCGTGCTGCGTTAGTAGTATTGTCAACATCAATGCAAACCAAGATGCAATGGCTGTTAACCAGGCTGCTGTCCTAGGTACCATAACAACAGGCTCTGGGTATTCTCAATTAAGAGACTTTTTAGCTATCTGCGATATACCTTGGATGAGCGTTTATCATTTTTCAAAGACTGAGCAAGTCATTGCAGGATATATTGAAGATACTGCCTGGTCTGTTGTGGAAGCTGCTGCAAAAGAAGAACATCGTTTAGCTGTAGAGGAAAAACGAATCGACACTGATGGAATTCCGATGATAACAGTGATTGCAGACGGTGCATGGAGCAAGCGCTCATATCGTGTAAATTACAATGCAGCTTTAGGTATTGGGGTCATTGTTGGACAGAAAACCGGAAAAGTTTTATTCTTAGGAATTCGGAATAAATATTGTTATATGTGTTCTCGGGCGAAAACTAAAAACAGCGACCCACCTCCTCATAAATGCTTCAAAAATTGGGAAAAGCCGTCAACAGGAATGGAAGCTGATATTATTGTAGAGGACTTCAAAGTAAGTGTGGAATTGTATAATTTAAAGTATATTTATTTAGTTGGTGATGGGGACAGTAGCGTTACTAAACGCTTAGCAGAGGCACGACCTTATGGCAATAAGGTTGTTCAACAAGTGGAATGTCGCAGTCACCTACTGCGAAATCTTTGTACTAAATTACGCGAGTTAACAACCAAAAGGCGTAGCTCTAAAGGTGAAATTGTACCATGTCGTCAAAGAAACGAATTAAATAATAAAATTCGTCAATTGCGTGGAGGTATACAAAGTGCCGTACAATACTACATTGGTGAAGAAAATGCTGCGTTATCAGATAAAATGAAGCTTCTTAAGAAGGACATTTTAAATAGTGTACACCACGTGTTTGGAGATCACGCTTGTTGCGCTAAATATTTCTGTACTGGCTCCAAATCTACTAATGAACAAAACTGGATTCCTGAATTGAAACAATCTGGATTATATCAAGATATAATGGTTTCTGTAGATAGAGTAGCCAGAAATGCAGAAAGTCTCTTGTTGAACATGGATAACAATGTTGCAGAATGTTACAATGCTGTAGTTTTACAGCAAAACGATCTTATCAAACCCGATGTGAAGCAGCAGCCATTTCATTTAACGTAGGATCGGGAGAATTAGCTCGTAAAATACACAAAAAAGCTGTAGACCGCAGTCCTGGTCAGCACAGCAAAAAACTCATTCGCCTAAAACAAAAAACAGCTACATGGAAACGAAGCCGTAGACAATTATTTCCGAAAAAATGTAAAAAACAGAAAACAAGTTTTAACCCACCTGACGCAGAATATGGAAATGTATTGGATGATGCTTTAACTGAAGAAGAGTATGCAAATAAGAAACCAGAGTTTTTAGGAAGTTTGGAAAAATCGCAAGAAGAATGTATCGAAATAGAACAACAAACACTAGGCCAGCAAAATAATCTGCTTTGGAGACAAGAAAGATCCATACGCTTAACGGCATCGAACTTTGGGAATATATGTAAATTGCGGAAAGGTACTCATTGTGGTAATTTAATAAAAAGGCTTTTATATTCCACTTTCTCTGGAAATTTTGCTACGCGTTGGGGACAAGATCACGAAAGAGTAGCAATTCAAGAATTTCAAGATATGTATAATACAAAGGTTAAAGAGTGTGGGCTTTTTATAGACACACAATACAGTTTTTTGGCAGCATCTCCCGATGGTTTAATTGAAGAAGATGGAATTATTGAAGTAAAATGTCCTGCAAATATTGCAAAGTCTAGTGTTTTAGACGAAATTCGAGAAAAAAAAGTAATGTTTTTAAGTGAAAGTGATGGAGAGATTAAACTGAAACTAACTCACAACTATTACTATCAAATCCAGGGCCAGTTACATATAACAAACCGTAAATACTGCATGTTTATAGTATGGACTCCCCGGGAATTTAAGTGCCAAGAAATTTACCGAGATGATAACTTTTGGCAAACAAAGATGTGTGAACAATTAGTGACTTTTTTCAATTTATGTTTTCTGCCGGAGATAATAGATCCTCAGCATTCAAAAACGTTGCCCATAAAAGATCTTCGCTTCTAATACTGCACACGCATTCTGTAAGAATTGTACAATTTAAGAATCTTTTTGTGTTAATAGATTGATCATCATGTACTGTCTAATACGAGGAGTAAAAAATTATGCTAGTATAAAAATAGAAATAATATAGATACAATAGGACGTCGATTAGCCGTGTTAATTGGAGCGACTCTTAACGCAAATAAAGGAAAAACATGGATAATCCAAAGTAGTATTGGTTCCAAAACGACCTAAGAGTTTCATGGTTGACTACTACAGTTGTAAAATATATTTTCCTAATGCCAAAACAAATGAGAAAAAATCAGTTTTGACTTAGACAAACAGATTTTACAAAATTAAAGTGCCCACTAGTGCCTACAGGAAATTTTAGGCTACTACGAACATAACAATTTCAATGTAGGAAAGATCATTAGAATCAAAGTGTGCTTATACTTACAATTAGTATAAGTATTAACAATAATATAAAGTGGTTGTTAAAAACGATCTAGTTTATTATTTTGACATTTATTGTTTTGTTTTTTTAAATGTCATTTAACATGTATCCTCAATGCTATTGCTTCTAGTCTTAGCTTAATGATTTCCTCCAGGTCAATATCCCTATGTTCATAGTAAACTATAAGCACCCGGTATATAGTACAGCGCATT
Source organism: Ignelater luminosus (assembly GCA_011009095.1). NCBI lineage: Eukaryota > Metazoa > Arthropoda > Insecta > Coleoptera > Elateridae > Ignelater > Ignelater luminosus. Next base: position 4,580 of record VTPC01003619.1, on the reverse strand, counting down.
TCATAAACAGTTGGGACAAGTCTTGAGAGTGATTTTTGCATTTGTAAAACGCCAACAGGCTTTATTTTATATTTTCAAAGTCTGAAAACTTGTTATAGGTATAAAATAATAGTCTTCCGAAACATCATGAAATATTGGTTGTCGCAGATTTTTATAAAATCCACTGTACATATCCGTATAGTAAAAGCATCATACAGAACTTGCTTTTCAGTTCACACACTGTGTTACATGTAAGAAATGTAATGGCAGAAATCTGAATGTGCTCCAAGAATTAACCTATTATTGTGCAAAAGGGGTAATAAATAATATACAAGGGTTGACTGATATTAACTAATCATGTGTACGATGAAGTAAATGTAGTTTCCACTCACTTTAAAACAGTAAAGGTTTTTGTAAGTTCGCTAATTTATTAAATTTAAAGCTACTTATACTGGAAATCAAATGAATTTTTGTAGTTATTATCAACTTCTTAGAAAGCTAAATGTTCTTGCTATAATAAATTCTTCTAAACACCTGAAATAGTTTTATTTGATTTTTAATGTAGTTGTATTTTGTTATTCATTTTGAATCACGATGTTTAGTAATTTAAGAAACCGTTATTGCAATCAATGTTAATAAATCTTAATGTTATCGGGCAATTAGTGAAAGTGTTTAATTTCATCTGCCGACCGGACGTCTCCCTTTAATTCAAATTTAATTTTTTTGCCCCAGCAATGTAGGCAATTGTATTAAACCATTGTTCCAGTTTCACCCTTAAACCATTAACCTCAGATCAATATTTTTTTATATGTTTTGAAGATCGCATTGAAAAGCTGGTACCTACAAAGCAATATTTTTAGTATATGAAATTACACTTTTTATATGCACCAAATTTTCGTATTTTATCAAAATATTCTTTTAGGTACCTCCCATATTTAATTAAGAATTACCTGGTTTTTTAAAATTAAAATTGCGTTTGTAATAATAATAAACGACTGGAATGACTGTGCTAAGCATTTGAATTCCCCCTTTGGAATGTATACGCTATAATGTTCAAAGTATAATAAATCTAACATGCATTTTTTTGTACCGGCTGAGTTCGACGTTAAGGGGGTGAGAGCTACCCTGGAAAACCCGGTAAATTTTATTTTAAGCTCTATAACTTCCAAACAATAATAGCTATCGAAATAAAACTTGAAGTCCAATTTTGCATCTGCCAGTTTCTGTATTCTAGAGCAAAATCTAAGCGTGTTCTGCGGTGCTACAAATGAAAGGCTCAATGAAAAAGGTAAAAATAAAAAAACGATTAGTTCTTTATTTATAATTATGGTATTTACAGAACATATACACAGTAGTTGATTAAAAAATACTTTTATATTACAAATCCATTTATTTAACATTTTCTGTATTTATGCACATTGCTGCCTTTTGGTTTTCTCAACGACATAAATCTTACTTCCATTGGACAATGCTTTTCATCATCAATGCTTTCCAAAGAATGCAAAATTGAATGTCAAATTACGTTTTCTAAATAGATATCATCTTCTGGTCTTGGATTTTCAAAAACGTTAATCCTGGAATTATAGAAAATGTTAAAGCTACATACATCTTTGATACTTACTATTCTAGGCTTAGATTCATTTAAATATTTAGGTGCGTTTGTCTCAAATTGATTAGCTTTTTTATAAAATCTTAGACTATAAACTTTATACCAATAAAAGAAATAATGCAAAAGTCATAATAAGTAAAAAGTTGAACTATTAGCAAACAAGTTACTCATAATTTTTTCCCTTCTTTCAAATGTTATACAATGTCTACCTTTTAGCTGGATTTGTTTTTTTAGAAGTTTTTTGTAGAAGTCAAGAACAAATATCGAAATGATAAAAGATGATTGAACACCATAAATGTGTTTTCATGAATAAAGAGCTGATGTAGACTAGCATAATGTACTGAAGGTAGGTCGTTCCTTTGGAAAATTAGATTTCAGTTTTGCACAGGCTTTTGCAGTGTGCCTCGACCGTAGTAAGAAGTCGAAACTACACCATGATTCTTTGAATTATTGTAAGATAAGTAAAGAGAAACTTGGACGACTTGAGAATAGAGCATGCTTAAAAGTGGGGTTATAAAATATGAAATAGATTGATTTTCCTCGAAATACTGTGCTTTTTAAAAGCGTTAGAAACTTAATGTAATACAATGCCATTCTTTCTTAATTAGCACGTTTCAGTCTTTTCATTGTGCCATTTATTTCTACAATAATAAATTACAGACCTAAACTCATGTTTACAATAGCTGGATAAGTTCATCAAAGGTATTATTGGCATGGGTACAACTGTTATCTGTCACGTTTACAGTTTTGAATCTATTACTCAAAATTGGTTTACGGCAATATAAAAGAAGGCAAAGCCTCGTGAAGGCCTTATTTTCTAATGGTCAACTTTTACGTTACCATAAACTAGTATTGAATAATAGTTGCAACAATGAAGATACATACATATTTATAATAGACAGTCACGGTGTAATAAACTCGAACAGTTTAGTAAAAAGCAAGTGTCCAAAAGGAAAGTTATTGTGTTCTAGTTATTAATTGCATTTTAACAATTCTATAGCACGATTGACACTAAAAATTATCCACATTTTACGGGGCAATTCCATACAAATTCTTCTGCTAACCCACTTTTTTTATATCATGACGTTAAAATAACTTTCAATGTTTTAACCGAAGGCAGCTTAGCCTTCAGAGGTCTTGACCTCTCTAACCTACCAGTTTTTTGTCTCCTATTACGTTTTCTAGATTTTGATGTTATGCAATTCTAACCTTTAAGCGACTTTAGACGTAGCAATAATCAAAGGCAGCTTAACCTTCAAGTAACTTTACTTACTTATCTAACCTACAAATGTCCTTCTAGCACCTATATCTAATTGCCGCGAATAAACTCGATTGTCCTCTCTATAAGTAAACATTTGGGCTATAAAGACTTCTCAGTCTATTTGCTTGCCTCTTTATTTAATTACATTTTCTAAATCTTACTAAAACGTATAAAATTTGTTAAAGAATGTTACTTTGATAAGAAACAAATTGAAGAATACAATTTTACTAGAAAATGATGCATTATACGGGAAAAACGCAAGAGCAAGCAAGAGAAGAAGTTTTCAATGGCTCAAAAACTTTCTTTAGGGTAGTGAACTAGCCCTCTCCCCATTTCTTCGTCAGTGACAAGGATATCAAACACAAAACTACGTGAAATCGTAGGCACTTTAAAGTACCAAGCATGTAGAAGATTTCATCTCTATATCGACACCTTGTCTTTGAAATATTGAGAAAACTAGAAATCTTAAAACTTCAGCTTTGACTTCCTGTATCTTTTAAATGGTAGATAGATTTAGGATATAAATAAGGTGAGTTAAATCATCTTATTCTGATCTTAGGAATCTGTGATGGCTCTATGTCTATGATTTTTCGAGATACCCTGTATAATTGCTATGGATTTTCCTCATATTGTGCAACTTTGCACAAACTGCACCAAATACAGGTTAGAATAAATATTTAATTACTTTTATCGTAAGTTATGATTACCTATCATTTCTGGTTATGACTTGATTGTAATAGTGAAAAGTACTTTAAAAATTCTTAAAAGTGCTCTAAATTTCTATTTTACATCTAATTACTGCTAAAATAAAGCTTTTTAGAAAATCTAGTAATGATATTTATTTAACAAACCAAACACACTAATATAATAAAAAACATTCAATGAGAAATCAAAAATCTGAATGAAAGTTTTTTAAACTGATTCATCATGCTTGATATTGCAAGAATATGAATATCGTTTAAAGTGCACCTGGTCTGTATATATTTATTAGAGTATTTATTATTAATTAAAAAACGGATAATTTTCTTATTGCAATGGAATATTTTACATTATAATAGTACAGACAGTTCTAAAATATGAATACGCACAAGACAGTGTAATTCTGCTAAATAAGCTGAATCAGCACGTAGGGGAATTTCGCTGACTAGCTCGCAGTTGCTCTGCACCCACTTTTAAAGAATATACTCAGTGACATGGAAATTGCAACACCAAGAAGAAGTGCAAATGTCTTTCGTTTAGAAAAATGGCAAACCCTTTTAACCGAATCCAAACCACCGTTATGTGATGTTATCGAGCATGGAGTAGAAAAGGTCAAGAACGACATAGAAGAGTAACTTGAGGCCAAATTAGGACAAATGAGGCGCAGAACCTCCGACTTCGAATAATGGGATTAAGGGATCGGGTCTGACTACAAGATCAATTGCTGACAAAGGGTTTGGAAATAAAGGTCACATATTGTGTTACCCTTAACACCTCAGCATTGGAAGCAACGTTTGGAGTAGTGTAGAGACCGAATTGGCACCTTAAGCAATGTTCAGAGATGAATCTCGATTCTGTTCTGGGAAAGGTACCATCTTTAATTCTTTGTCTAAAGATCTATGCACCAAACTATAGAATGGGTATATATTGCTCATGGGAGTAGATTTCCGCTGGTATTCATCCGAGGCACATTCACAGCTTAGCGGTATATTCAAGAAGCAATAGAATTTCATGTTCTTCTCTTCTTTCAGC
>VTPC01003618.1:61265-74334 GCA_011009095.1 Ignelater luminosus | reverse complement strand
TATAAGCGCTTCCCAAGTATCTTACAACAGTTTATTTTATTTGATTTATAAAAAAATTTCGAGTAATAAGCTATGGAATTAATGTTTCATACTAAATTCTCCACTGGATATATTCTCTCTTTTACCTTACCTAACAGCAATTGCTCTAGGAATTTCTATTAACTGTCAGTGAATGTAGCTTGAAAGGAGTTTTTCAAAATTTAAACCCAATAAAAACCATTTAAGAAGTATCATGCAAACTATAGAAAGATCGTTTCCCTTTTCATAATTTTAAACAATTAGCCTTTAGCGGCAATGATTAGAGACTTTAATAGTCAATAATATGACCATTACTGCTTAGCAGCTAACGACACTAATGATGATGACGATTATGATAGCGACCGTCCCTGAGGGACAATATGTTTGGAATAGAAATAATGCTTAAGGAAAGATTAGATTTGTTTATTTTACTTAAAGTAGTATAGGTACTTGATAAGATAAACTCATTAATAAAACATTTTATTCTTTGTATTGATTAATCATAAAAATATAGATAACGGTTTGATTAGGTGGTATGAGAAAGTGCATTCAATTTATCTTATTATCTAATGATTCATTTTAAAATATGCATAATGTAATGTCTAATGTGTTTGTTATTATACTGGAAAATCTTTTTATTATATAAAAGAACACGGGAAAGAATTAATACCTAGAAAATACCACACGTTTTATTTTAGAATGGATAATTTCGTAATCGCTCAACAGAAGATGATAACAAGCTGGTTTCAATTTGAAATACGACATATTTTGTTGTCCCCATTTTATCATTATCATGTCAAGGCACCAAACAAGTAATGCAGTTCCTACAATGCTACGAATTTACACTTTCTACACTATCTATACTAATTTCCAATAAAGCACATGCACGGCAAACCAGGTGGGAGTTACCTGTTTTTAAACTAATAAACTATGACATAACTCTATTTGTCTCTCTTGCTCGTTTATATACCACAATTTGTATTGCTTTGTCTTTTATTAACTCGTCGTGTTGTTTTGCAGAACGCCATATGTAAAATTGTAAGTTTTATTTTACATTGTATTATGTGGCGAATACCGGGTATGTTAACGTTGGGTTGTTTTGGAGGACTTTTTTTTTATCTTGATAGTGTTTTATAAAAATGTAATTAATTTTTTATCGGCGCTTTATTATCGCAAAGATTTAAATAATGTTCCTACTTAAATTTTATCTTCGTAAAAACTTTCACCGATAAAAGTGAAATACTATTAGTATTACTACTACCTATATTCAGTGATAAATAAAACAAATCGAAAATGGTTTCTTCGTCACCTTACGAAAATAATAGGAATGGTGTTGGAAATAAAACTTATTATTACAATCAGGTAAATATTCTTATTATTAGTATCATCATCACGGCAAAATTGTTTTTTAAATTATTCCGAACTTGTTTATTGATGCTCAAGGTTCACAGTTGTAGGTGATTGTGTCATGCTTATTTATGTTATTATTATAAGTATATTATTTTTTAATGTATTGAAGATAGTTTAGGATATAAAAAAATAAATTTATAGCTCAGTCCTAAGGCAATATGATAATTGAGACAATTAATTAAATTACGCACTTTTATGTCGTTGCAAGAATTATACTACATAATGAAGAGTTTGTGCAAAATTATATTTTATCAAATAATGTTTTAAATTTAAATCAGGTCATAGGTTAAAATTTACATTAATACTACCCAGAGATAATTTCTGTATTAATAATACTTACGTTAAAACATTACATTTGTGTACAAATATTCTACCATATTTGCAATTGAGAAATGATGGAAATAATCACAATCAGCGATGCTTGTTGTTTATGTTTTATGGTATCTTACCACAGGGAATTAATTTTTTTTATTTCCTTTGCTTTGTTTACTACAAAATATATTGCCACAGCACGAAGCCTCACTTTTATCCACAAAAATCAAATAAATAAACGTAAAAAGTTCTAAAATAACTATATTTTCTGTTTTAGGAGCAACTAAGAAAAAGGAAAGAAGAAGAAGAAAGAATCGCAGCCCAAAATGAGTTTCTAAGTCAACCGCTTCGAGGATCAAGAAGGCTTCAAGCCTTAGAAAGTCGTCCGCAAGGAGCAATAAACGATGCATTCACTGAAGATGATGCCCACGAGTCCAGCAGATCCACAACGCCCGGACCTCCAAGTGAAAAGGAAGTCGTGCATACGGTATACGGTAAGTATCTACATACATATACCTTTTTTTCTTGTTCACTGATGTCACGCAGGTTTTAAATATGTATGGTTCGTACTTCCGGCCGTAGACGGAAGTTATTGCATTTGTTTGTAATTACATATATTGGTTCTATTTTTGAACTCGGCTGTGGAGTTTTTGACACGTGAAAAAGAATAAAAAGATTTCTCTTTTGGAACGAGGAATTTTACGGAGCATCCGTCGAAACGCCAAAGTATGCGTCATAGTGGAATGTTTTTAACTCTAAATTAGGGATATTGTTTATATTAAATTGTATGTTATTTGGTTTTAATAAAGAAGTCAATGAACAACCGCCACACTGAAAGTTTTAGAACTTCTGAAGATTTTTTCAGATTCTCTGATCGAAATTGAAATCAGTACCTTGTATTGTAGTAATCTAATTTGTAAAGCAAATACGTATTGGCCATTTCTCTTCTATTTTTAAACTCTACGTTATGATTTCTTCCTGTACAATTGAGAAATCCTGGAGATTGACAGAAATAGAAATCTTTGAAATCTTGAGTAGTCTTTGAGCCTTTTCAATTAATCTTTTCAGAAGTACGCAATGTTAAGGCAGAGATAAATTGCATATCTGACGAAAGGCAAATGCATTAGCTTAATACGTTAATTCAATGGACGTCTCAAAGAATTTTGTATGTGTCATTATTAAACTCAACGAGCTCAAAATCAAAACCTTCTGTAACTAAAAGAGAATTAGCTTTTGCTATTTGAACATATTCTCATGTCAGTTATTTTCTTAAGATTTACATAGAGTTTTAAGATGAGTCTGTATTATCTGGTCGTGTTCTCTGTCAATGTGTGTTGGCCGGAAGGGTCAAGATGACTGACAGTCACCCTATTCAAGTTGACTTACCACAAAGCCTATCATACTTGTAAACTGTTCATCATCAACACCATCAACTTGCAACTCAATTTGTTTAATGGAACTCCAACTTCTAGTTGTAGTTCCTACTTTAACACCTTCAGTGCTACCACATGAACGAATAACATCAAAAATGCCATCAAGCCAGCAGTCCTTCATCATCAACAACCAAAACTCAATTCCTAAGATACTCGTAAACTGGGCACCATCAAAACCATCAACGTGTAACTCAATTTGTTTAATGGAACTCCAACTTCTAATTGTCGTTCCAACTTGAACAACTTTAGCACTACCATTGCCTTGTTTTTGGGACATTATTCGTCACCAACTCAACCTCTATACACCAATACTATCGCTTCCAGGAGATTTAGTTGTCTCTGTTGCCGCATTTCCATCTCCACCACCAGCTTTGCAGTCGCTGCTTCTCTCTGGAAATTGACAATGAACGTGATGATGATGATCAGTATATCCAGTATTAGTCATGATCCAACTCTCTCTTGTAATATTAACATGGTTGTAATATTTCATAAAATTCTAAAGTACGAAAATGCGTAAAACTGAGTATTTTAAAAGAATCTTCTTCACTTTATAGAGAATAGTGCCATAGGACAGTACATCATTTTCTTGTTTGCTGTGGGTGTCCATTGATAGGAGAGTTTTCTTGGACTCCGAAAACAGACATGGAAGCCCCTCTTAGACTTGTGCTTAAAATCCTGACAGATGGGATTCCTCTGTTGGCTTCCAATGCAGGATGTACTATGAAGTTATTATAAAATGCAAATGAAAGCTTTGCATAGAATTTAGGTTAAGACAAACTATAATTAGTGTTTCCTTGCTCTTGAGACGATTTCGTTTGACTGCTGGAAACGATTTCTCTTTCTCTCTAATCCACAATTTGGAAGGGAAGCCGAAAAAAGGATTGTTGATCATTTTTAATAATTTCTGTATTGATAGCTCTGAATGGATGTGCGTCTTGGTCTTCTCAATATTTACCATCCTTTTTTACTTTTGATAATGTAAATCAAACCGCAGTAAAAGCTCCTCAGCCCAGATAATATCAACAGATGCTTGAAGGAAACTTACCCGCAATTGTATCATTTCTCATATTTCGATAACACCAATTGCGACATAAACGAAAAATCCATCTGTTTATTCTTCATCCCTAAAGAAGTCATATTACATATCTGTAAAAGGCAGTCTTTAAATATCTAAATTTCTGGACCTCTACAGATCTCTATGTGTTCCTCGAGCTGTTCAAACTTTTTTCCATTCAGCTTTAAGTTACCTTAAGATCTTTAAGTCTCCTAGTCGGAAAGTTCTTAATATTGCTTGGTGTAAGATGTAAGGGCACACTAATTCCTGAGGTCGACCCTGGCACGCAGAAAGTCAAAACCTTTTAATGCTTATCATTTCCTTGTAGCCCTTCACAAAGAGCAACGACAATACTTTGTAAACTTTTGGTCGTCCAAATACAAATCGTAAAGTAAAATGAAAATTAAAACATCAAAGTGAGATATTTTAGTTTTTTCTGGTTGATAACTAACATTTGAACATTTTTGTTCTTATCATAATAGATTGCAGGTGGTTGTATGTTTCCCGCGCTTTTATTCTTTTTTATTTCAATTTACCTGAGGCACTTTTACCTACTGCATATTTTTTATCACACCAAAACTATTTGAGATATAAGGAGAGCCTATTTTGGCATTTGTAATGGACTACCACAACAATTGTAGGTATTCTCTGATGTCTATACATCTTTATTTATGTTTAATTCTTGTTGAATAATCTTAACTTGGTATAATCTTACAGTAAAGACACCCATAAAGATTGCATGTGGACTTGATCTGTAATTTATTGGAGACCGATCTAAATATCTGTTAGTATATGTATCAAAAGTTATAATATTAGAAGTCAGGGCACTTACGTAATTTTGTCTCGAACACCAACTTCAGAATTTGCTATTCATGATAAATATCAAAGCGTTGAAAACTATTTCAAAAGTTTCAGAACATACCTTATTGATGACCTAAATATATTTTCTCTTAGAGGCCAGCATGGACCGAGTTTTCTAGTTGGTCATTTACGCGGCCCGGGTCGAAGCTCGGATTGGGGTCGGGCTGGGTCTCAGTTTGAAACTTTATCGGGCTTTTCTGTTATCGCTGGCTACGTGTACAGAAACTTCGACGTCAATTCACGAATTAAATTCCTATGCGAAAGATAGTTTTAGGAATTTGTTTTCGAGTAACTTAAATATACTTTTTCAGTTCCAGAGATCCAAATCTCAACTTTGTGCATCAAATTCGCGTGATATATTAAGTAAACTCCTTGTGATGCATCTACGCCCAAAGTTCTTTTAGTGTACACAAACTCCGAACTACATTTCAATATTGAAAACAAACCCAATTGAATTCCATTCCTCTAATGCGCACGCCTATTATAGAATTGAACCGCCATCTACTCATAAAACCCGAGTTCTACAGTAAGACTTCAAATTTAGACTGGCCCAGAAAAGTAGGAACCTAGAGTACAGCCCTGCATGGGCCGAAATTTCCAAGCCCAGCCTGACTAGGGACAAACTTGACACGGCCCGAAAAAACCCGGTAACTTCTTGATCGGCCTGACAGGCCTGAGAGGCTCGAACAGCCCGATAGACCCGAAGGACCGAGAAGTTTAAAAAGCTTGAACGGTCCCACAATCCCGAGAGTTCCGAACGGCCCGACAGACTTAAGAAATCCAAAAGGCCCAACAGCTCGAAAGGGTACCAACCGGACCTATAGACGTGAAGGGCCGAGAAGTTCAAAAGGCCCTACAAGCCTAACGACCCATGCGGTTCAAAAGGCCCGACAAGCCCAACAGACCCATATGGCCCGACAGGCCCGAAAGGTACGACAGGCCCAAGAGATCTAAACGGCCCAACAGACCCGAAGGGCTGAAAAGTCCAAAAGGCCCGACAGCCCAAGCGGTTCAAAAGGTATGAGAGATCTGTATGGTCCGACAGGGCCGAGTGGTCTCGTAGGCTCAAGTTATCCAAACAACCTGATAGACCCGAAGAACCGAGAAATCCAAAAGGCCCGACAAGCTCGACAGCCCAAGCTGTCCAAAAGGCACGACGTACCCGTGTGGTCCGACTGGCCCGAGAGATCCAACAGGTCCAAGAGATCCAAACGGCTCGATAGATCCGAAGGACCGAGAAATCTAAAAGGCCCGACGACCCGATTGACGGGGCCTGAAAAGCCCAATAAATGTTTAAACTGATGCCAGGCTTGACCCGAACCCAAGCTTCGATCCGGGCCTTTAATTGATATGATTAATTTTTTGTAGCTGTACATGTATCTTTGCCATTTTAATTGGTTACTTAATGAAATTGTCAACTTCAATGGTTTAAATAATGCACATCTGATTAAGTTGTTTCTTAAAGAACATTGCTAAAGACTCACTAAGAACTCGAACAAAGGCAAATTATACAGAAAAATAAAAAACGACAGTTTTTAATCTGTTAATAAAAGGGAAATCATACGGCCTATTGTCAGAAACAATAATCTCCTTCCTCTTTCTTCTTTTAGCAGCCTTTCACAGTCCACTCCTGGACATTGGCCTCCATTACTATTTTCCATGATTCTTTACTTTGTGCCATCTGATGCCAACTTCTACCAACTTTGCTCTTAGCATCGTCCAGGCAACGTCTTTGCAGTTTACCAATGCTTCTTTTGTGTAATTGTAGTCTCAATTGAGCTATATGTGCTACGACATCCTCGACTCTAGTTCTCTGTCTAATTTTTATATTTGTAATGTGGTTTCTGAAACGTATTCCTAACATTATTCATTCAATGGCCCTTTGTGTTGTTCTGTTTGTTGGCCGATTCGATGGTAAGCATGGTTATTTCCATTAGTATACAAATGTTGAATACCACCTTTTCTGATTATTCAGGGTATTCTTATCTTTTAGTATATGTGACAGATTACCTGTAGCCGATTGGTTGATTTTGGCGATTTGATTTTCCTTACTTAAATTTAACATTGTGTTCCAAATAAACATAGTTTGTTTGACTTGATAGTCTAAACACGTAAGTGCATTATCAGCTGTTGTCATGATTTTCATGGTTCGCCCTATTTTTTCTGATTTGATTTAAGTTTCCAATATCTTGGCTAATAAGTACAATGTCATCTGCAAAATGAAGATGGTTCAGATATCTGTTCCTTTCCTAACTCCCCTTTTTATTGACATTTTATTGGTTTTTATTTCTTCTGCTGCGTTATTACGCATAGATATTTTAGCAAATCTTTGTATGCTGAGTCAACTCTTGCATTGTTTAAGGCTTCAAAAATAGATTTGTAAAAACTGCATGCTCTACAGAATTGGATCTTGTTAAGTAAATGATACAAATAAATGTTTAGAGTTGAAAAGCATAAAGATGATCAGACTGCTTTATAAAACTGTTATGATATATTTCTTTATTTTAAACTAGAAATCTTTATTACTTTGACTTCATAAATAAAAGTTTTTAAAGTGTAATTACTAAAATTTAATATTAATATTCAAATAAATACAATTATTAATTTATTAATTATAATTTCATTTTATTTAAAGGATATGGTGACTTAGTGGCTTCCGTGCAACGTCTTCAGTTACAACTAAAGAAAGTTGGTAGTGGTGGAGGACTTGGTGGACTGGAAGGAAGAGTAGCAGCAGTTCAGTCATTGTTGTTATCTCCTCAGTTCGGTCGCGCTTTGGCTGTACATAATAAGGTGCAAAGTGTTCGTAATAGAATTGCCCATCGACCAACTGCTAACGCTCAAGTTGCTCTTAGAGACTGTTTAGATGCCTTAGGGAACTCTCAAAGTGCTTATGCTGTGGAATTAGCTACATTATTAACAGGTAGCAAGTTTTAACGTTTATAGGCCAACTTTTAATTGAATCTTGTTTTCCCAATAGGGTATGAATTGGAAGCTCTTATGGTTGCACATGATGGAGTTGCATCAACGTTGCCTCCCGATTCTACAACACCATTGCCTTCTACTACTGAGACAATACCTCAAACATTACCCGATCACTATGGAGCGGATAATATAAAAATTATTAAAATTGAGAAAAGTACCGAACCACTTGGTGCCACTATAAGAAATGATGGGGATGCAGTTGTTGTAGGTACGTAATCTAAGTTTCTGCATTGAAAGAAGGAAAAACTAATTTTTAATATGTAAACATGCAGGCAGAGTTGTCAGAGGAGGAGCTGCAGATAAAAGTGGTCTTCTCCACGAGGGAGACGACATTTTGGAAGTTAATGGTATAGAGATGCGTGGAAAGAGTGTAAATGCTGTCTGTGATATTCTAGCAGCTATGGAAGGAACGTTAACATTTCTCATCGTACCTGCTGCTGCTCAAGGAAGAGGACATTCTGGAAGAGATTCTGTTTTACATGTTAAGGCACATTTCGATTATGACCCTGAAGACGATCTATTCATTCCCTGTCGAGAATTAGGTATTAGTTTTCAGAAAGGAGATGTTCTGCATATCATAAGTCAGGAAGATCCCAATTGGTGGCAAGCATACAGAGAAGGTAGTGAATCAAATAATTAAAAATTATTTTGTGATAATGGAAATTTTTAGGTGAAGAAGATCAAACGTTAGCTGGTTTGGTGCCTTCACAGACGTTTCAACATCAAAGGGAGAGTATGAGACTGGCTGCTAGCGAACGATATCCGAGAACACAAAGGAAATCAACAACTTTACTATGTGGTAAAACTCCGAAAAGAAAGAAAAAAAAGGGTACTTATGCAGAAGGTGGTTATCCTATGTACGCTAATACAGTTGACGGTAAGGGTAAATGCTTGATTCATTTCTGTTAAATTATTTTGGATATTTTGTAATATTGTAGAATATGAACCAGAAGAGATCTTAACTTATGAAGAAGTAGCACTTTATTATCCTCGAGCGAATAATAAAAGGCCCATTGTACTTATTGGTCCACCGAATATTGGACGACATGAACTTAGACAAAGGCTAATGGAGGATTCAGAGCGGTTTGCTGCTGCAATCCCTCGTTAGTATTAATTAATTATTAAATAATTTGAAAAGGTTACTTTATAATGTGTGGTATTACAGATACATCTCGGGCACGAAAAGATCATGAGGTTGATGGCCAAGATTATCATTTTATAACACGAGCCCAGTTTGAAGCAGATATATTATCGAGAAAGTTTGTAGAGCATGGTGAATATGAAAAGGCATATTACGGAACCTCGTTAGATGCAATTAGATCTGTGGTAAATTCTGGAAAAATTTGTGTTCTTAATCTACATCCACAGAGTTTGAAAATATTAAGAACTTCAGATCTTAAACCTTATGTTGTGTTCGTAGCACCACCTAGCCTTGAAAAATTACGACAAAAGAAAATTAGATGTGGAGAAGCTTTTAAAGTGAGAAATAACTTTGATTTTTAGAAATTGCAGATTAATTTAATTTAATAATTCCAGGAAGAAGAACTAAAAGATATTATTGAGAAAGCGAGGGAAATGGAAAGTAAATATGGACACTTTTTTGATATGATTATAATAAATAATGATACAGAAAGAGCGTATCATCAACTTTTAGGGGAAATTAATAGTTTAGAAAGGGAGCCACAATGGGTTCCTGCAGCTTGGGTGAAAGCACTTTAGGATTTGTTTAATTTCTATAGTACAAAAAGTCTAAAAATACTTTATAAACAAATTCTGGGGCAAACCTAAATTGCCGTTTTAATTGTGTATCCTATTGAGTTCTAGACATTCTTAATTTTATATGTTTGTCGATTTTTAATTATTGATTATTATCTCTTTACTGAAGTATAAGATTGAAAGCAAATCAAAAATTTTAATTTTGTGATATAATAAATCGTAATTGCTCAGTAACTGAAAGGAAGATGATGGATAAAGAAGTTCAAATGATGGGAATGCGGACAAAAGAAAAGAGACTTTGTGATTTTGACTAATAATGACTAAGAAGAAATCTTACTATTTTAAATTACTTTTGTTTTGTTGAAACTATGTCATTGTATCTTACACATTATAACTTGTGTACATCAAGCAGTGCAATGCTGCATAGTATTTATATTGGCAGCTGTGTATTAGTAACATCACAAAAAAGTGCTGTGATTTTGTGCTGCAAAAATTGATGGACAGTATTTAAAAGTGTTATTTACAGGGATGGCAATAATGATTGTACATAATATACATATAATATAAAAAGAAAACCCATATAGGACGTTTAAAACGTGTTTTATCTGTGTATAGAGTGTATCTAGCCCTCGAATGTTGTATATAAGAGTTAACATTATATTTGTCTTAGAAGATATTCGAAAAAATAAAACCGCTCATGTATTTTAGATGACATTAGTCATTAGTTATATTTAAAATTTTTTAAGATTATACTTATTAATTACATTATTATTATTCTTATTATTATAATTATTATTATAGTGTACAATATAAAAATTACATTAACTGTGAATAGAAACGTTTTCCATCAAATTATCAATCTAAATAAATTTTAACTGAAATAGATAAGAAAAATATATTTGAATGATTGTTAATTATTTATAGTATATTTGCTCTTTAATTTTATTATTATTATTATTATTATTATTATTATACATATTGTATATTACTAGATACTTCCATATAACTATTAAAATTTCAAAAACGTTACTTAATTTTAAAAAGAAAGTGATTCAACTAAAAATTTTTAAATCAATAAGCAAATAATGTTATTAATAAATTACCATTTTAAAGTGTAAATGTGCTCTACTTAAGTATAAAAAAACAATTTATTCTATACATGATGAATAATACTGCCTTGAAGTCTTAAAAATAGCATGCGAAGTGTATGAAAAGATATTTCTGCATATCAGATACATTTTCATTTTCGTACTTCTTGACTGGTAATAATTGAACTAATTTTGCCATCATTTTTTCTAATTATTTTTATTATCGTTATTACTACAATTATCATTATGCAAGACTAGGTTGTTTGTTGTACAATTTTCTTTCTGATATTAACATAATCAAATCAATATTACTATTACTTAATTATATTAATGGTACATACAGTCATATTATATAGATTTTTGTTTATTTTGTTTATAATTTATTGTTATTCTTTATATGTAAATAATAAGCGATATCAGATGTAAATACAGAGAGTTCAGACCCTATGGTGTCTGATTTGAATGCATCGTGTATAAAGTATTATAATTTCTTTTATTAACAATAGGAACGATGTAACATGTTGGGGTTCCTTTTACTACTACATATTTTACTATGCATAAATCTGTTTTAGCATTGCAGAAATACATATTTCTCACAATTAAATTCTATTTGTTTTTGTGCGAGATTTTCTAAACCTTAAACTATTTCAACAAAATTTGTTAATCAATATCTACTTAAAAAAAAATGTTAAGAATTTTATAGAGTTCTAAATTGAAAATAAAAAAGAAACGTATATGTAGTACCTTGATTATTTTTGAGATTGTAAAAATCTTTACACATTCTTTCATTTTAGACATCTCATTTTAATAAACTATTAAGTCCTGCTATAACACAGATGTTTTACCAAGGCAAGCATCAGTGTCATCAGAAGTAAATATCATCTCTTCCCTGTGATAGAATAACTTTGATGTTTGTCTCAGTAAAATTACAGCTGTATAGGTTTCCTTCATTTTTAAGATTCACACTTATTCAGAGCAAGTACTACTGGTATAGCCATCAAGTATTGGTTATTTATCAAGAGGAGCAAGTTACATTTTGACTGACTTAAATTAAGTCAGTCTCGAACAATTAAGGTCCTAGGTGACGGCTTTCAGGATCACAGACCTGTAAGAGGGTTACATTTTACCTAAAAACCTTTACGTAAGTTTAGGCTTCGAAAAAAGAGCAAATGACATGCAGAATCCCATAGTGTTATACTAATCTAAAAGTCTATCTGTTTCATGCTGCTACCAACTCACGTTTCAAATTCCCTGCACCGCAACACCCTCTTACAACTCATGTAATCCTAATGAAGAATTCATAAATTTTAAACGCGAGTTTTGCGAGATTCTCTGAAGTCTCGAAACATTTTAGTTCATTTGCCATTAGGATCACAGAAGCGTACGAGGATTGCGTTTTAAAAGTTCCTGCAGATGTCTGATTACCTAAATAACTTTATGTGAGTTTAGGCTTCGAAAAAAAGAGCAAAAGACATGGCATAAACCTACAGTCTTACCAATCAAAAAGTCTGCACAACAACACCCTCTTGCAATTCATATAATCCTAATGAGGAATTCATAAATTCTAAACGCGAGTTTTACAAAATTCTGTGAAGTCTCGAAAGATTTTCGTTTATTTGGGATCAGGATCACAGAAGTGCAAGAGGGTTACGCTTTAAAAGTTTCTGCAGATCTCTGATTACCTAAGAAGCTTTACGTAAGTATGAACTTCGAAAACGGAGCAAAAGACTTGCACAATCTCACAGTGTTACCAATCGAAATGTCTGTCGGTTTTTGGCTGTTGCCAACTTACGTTTTAAATCCCCTGAACCACAACACCCTCTTGCAACTCATGTAATCCTAATGAGTAATCCAGAAATTTTCTACTTCAACTTTGCGAGATTCACTGAAGTCTCGAAAGACTTTATGTTCATTTGTCATCAGGATCACAGAAGTGCGAGAGGGTTAGCTTTAAAAGTTTCTGCAGATGTCTGATTACCTAAGAAGTTTTACGTAAGTGTGAACTTCGAAAACGGAGCAAAAGACTTGTATAATCTCACAGTGTTACCAATCGAAATGTCTGTCGGTTTTTTGCTGTTGCCAACTTACGTTTCAAATCCCCTGGTACACGACACCCTCTTGCAACTCATGTAATCTTAATGCGGAATTCATAAACTCTAAACGCGAGTTTTACAAGATTTTGTGAAGTCTCT
>VTPC01003618.1:0-61255 GCA_011009095.1 Ignelater luminosus | reverse complement strand
AAAGATTTTCGTTTATTTGGGATCAGGATCACAGAAGTGCAAGAGGGTTACGCTTTAAAAGTTTCTGCAGATGTCTGATTACCTAAGAAGTTTTACGTAAGTATCAACTTCGAAACCGAGCAAAAGACTTGCATAATCTCACGGTGTAACCAATCGAAATGTCTGTCGGTTTTTTGCTGTTGCCAACTTACTTTTTAAATCCCCTGGTACACGACACCCACTTGCAACTCATGTAATCCTAATGAGTTATTCATAAATTCTAAACGCGAGTTTTACTAGATTCTGTGAAGTCTCGAAAAATTTTCGTTCATTTGCCATCAGGATCACAGAAGTGCAAGGAGGAAATCATATATTTGAAAAGCGATTGTGTAAAATACCAACTCCGTCAACTGCGCTGTGAAAACGGCTAGTATGTATATTTTAATAAGAGAGATAGTTTATGTCACCCTGTAGATGCTGAGAAATGCTTGTTTGTTTTCCTTTTTACTTCTAAAAGCATAGTTGATCATACTTATGTGTTGCGTAATATAAGGTAGTTTATAAATGCCTGATCGTAACTCATCTTTATTCTTAAGGACGTAGTTAGTCATGAGATGTTAAGTGTGTTGTCTCTTATCACTCTTATGAATACTTGATTCTGTTTTATTTTTTATCTGATGCATAGGCAGCTGCGGCGTGTAATGCGGGTTGCCTAAGTAATGTTCTTATAAATATTTGATTTCATTTTTGCTTCTTTCTAAATACGTAGTAGACTGTGAAGTGCAATATGGGTTACCTAACAAAGACGATAACAGATACTTGATTTGGTTTTTTTCTGAAAACGTAGATGCCATGGCGTGGCGTGTGTGTCGCCTAGTTTCGTGGCCCGAAAAACGCGCTTAATGCATAATGTTCTTTCCCAACAATAAACAAATGTAAACGGCAAAAGTTTTTCTACTTCCGATTAACTATGCTAACGCTATAATATTTTAGGAAATGGCTTTACAAATGTTCCAAACTTACTTTTCATTGTATGGGGTTTACTCTAGAGGCCTGCACGGACGTGACTTTTTAGTTCCAAAGCTCGGGTCTGGGCCTTTCGGGCCTACATCTGATCAATCGAGTTGTTCGAGCCTGTCGAACCGTTTGAGTCTTGGTCCGTTTGAGCCTCCCGGGGCTTGTCGGACTTGCGAGTTTTACGGGCCGTTATTTTTGTACTGATCCGAAGCGGACGACTTTCGCATTGTACCGGACCGAAATGTTTTTCGTACTGTCTCGGATGGGTTATCTTTGTACTGAACCCCATGGGAAGATTGTCATGCTAACTAAATGGATATAACACCGACCACGCCAGGATGGCCCAGTTAGTGTAAAGAGAGGTGACTTTATCCACTTACAGGGTAACACAAGCAGACGATCGGTTAAGGCATTTCAATTAAGAAACAGTAGAAGAGCAGTAAGGCAAATTCCCAACAGGATTCGCTGGTTTTCTATATGGATGAATCACGCATGAATAAAGGGAAATCCTCGGGAGCAAGCATTATTTGGCTCTGAGAAAACACACCATGGTTTTTCCCATTGTATCGGCGGCGTATAGAGAAAATGCGAGGATGACGAAGCTCTGACAGTAAGGCGGCACTAAAAGCGGTTTGTGCAGCCAGAGCAAGGAAAGTTGCTCCAACAAAGAAGGTTAACTTCGGCAAAGCAGGATTCACGGCAACGAGAAGACGAATGAACTCGCTAGACTCGGAACCAAGGATACCTACTTAGAACCAGAATCTTTTCTAGGAATATTAAATCAACAGATCTTGTTAGTCCTTAACGCTTACAAGACTCAAAAGTAGACAAGAAGCAGTGGCTATCGCCAAACAAAAGACCATATAACCGGATTTAACTTATCAAAGTTAGATTGGTTAATAGACAAGAGCCTGAGAACCCTAAGTGTTTTAATTGAGATTCTCACAGGCCATTGCCTCTTAAAAAGGCGCCTGTTACTCATACATACATAAATGTGGGAGAATGTGAGGGGTATAAGAAGCTAAGGTCTAAGACCTTTCAGGCCGTCATCCTAACAACAGTGGAGTTGAGCTCTCTAGTCTAAACTGCCATACTCATTTTTGTAAAGAAGTCGGGCAGATTTGGGCAGACAACAGAGAAAGGAATAATAGATGGTCGTAGTGGTGGTTGAAAGGAGTGGCGAGGGATTAGTAGAAAAAGGCTATGAAGGTTTATTTGCTGGGCTTTAGCCTTTCCAGCTACTACGGCTACTCTGACAATATTGATGATTGCGCAAATAATATAAAATTCAAAAGAAACGCTAAATTTTCCGAAAAGTATTGATGTAGTGTATAATTTCAACAACTGGGATTTTTTGACCGATGCAGAGCGAGTTAGGAATTAAGCGTTAAATAGAGAAAATTACATTGGTAAATGTCTAGCGGAATGGGTTGATTTCTTTAACACATGCCACCCTGAAGATGATATGTTTTAGCCAAATTCGGTCTAAAAACGATAATATCCTTCAAGGAGTTTTGGGCAATTCTGTATAGTAACGAATCAGAATGAAAAGCAATTAAAATGCAAACTGTCTTAAAAGCTAGCAGAACTATATCTTGCCACTATCTAAGAACTGATGGTGAGCGTTAGAAGACCACGTGTCATTAAAGAGAATGGATCGTTATTACTATTTTAAATTAATATTTCTGTGCTCAGTACGTATATTAAGAAGTTCAAAAGGACTGACAGTTCGAAACAACCTGACAGATTTGTATAACCCAAAGGCTTGAGAGATCCAAACGGCCCGATAAACTTGAAAGATCCGAAGGGCTGAGAAGTCCAAAAGGTCCGACGAACCCAGAAGCCGGAACGGTCCAACAGGCTTGAGAGGTCAGAACGGCTCAAGAGACCCGAAAAGCCCGAAGGTCTTAGAAGTCCAAAAGACTGCGCGACCCGACACAGAAGTCCTAAGGGCCGGGAAGTCCGAAAGGCCAAACGAACTAAACGACCCGAAAGATCCGACAGGCCCAAACGGCATAAACTGCCCAACAGACCTGTATGACCCAACAGGCTCAAGAGATCCAAAAGGTGCTACGGTCCTAGAGACCAGAACGCCCGATATGACTGATAGCCCGACAACACCGAACGGTTCGATTGACGGGATGTAGGCCACAAAAGTTACCGCTAGCGCAGGAGGTTAAGTATTTAAAGGTGACCTTGGAAGATTGATTAAGCTAGAAGTCACATGTCGACAAGGTGATAACTAAGCCGACAGCGACACTCTGGCGGTTGTTCAGGTGGTAGGTAGGCTCTGTGGAATCAATCCTTAGATAGACTACTGTATCTACACGCCAACTGTCAGACCTAAAATACTGTATGGTTAAGCGGTCTGGTGGCCCACAAACGCCAAAGGACAACCTTTTATGTTATGTAGAGTGAGTTGGGAATTAAGCCTAAAAACGATAATATTTCAAAGATTTTTAGGCAATTCTGTTGAGGATAGTTCATGATAACGAATGAGAAGCTTAAAATGAAGAGCAATAAAGGCGTAGAATTTTTTAAATGTTAGCAGAACTAAATTTTGCCAACGTCTAAGAGCTGATAGAAAACTACGCGTCATTAAAGGGAGTGGATCGTTCACATTAATTTAAATTGGTATTTCAGAGCTCATTGAGTTTGTTAAATAAAGTTTATACTGATGATTCAAATTAGATTATTGTAGTACATAAAGATTTAATATCGAGAATTGTGTCAAAACGTTCGGGACATACGTTTTAACAACTGATATTTGAAAAATAGAAAGGGGCGGAGAATGTAGTTGTACACACTTGTTTTTTGTAGTTAGAACATCGAATTTTTATATTCTTCTGTATCACTATGATCTGCGACTCCTTGATTTAGGTAATTGATTATTTCTACCTGAACGAGATCCTTCACATTTCCATCATAATAGTATACAGAGGAAGGAAATTTCCTAAAAAGCCGACAGCTTAAACGAAACACTTTTTACAGTGCTGATGGATGTTGATTGTCATTTTTCTAGAGTTCAAAGGTCATCTAACGTACCCTTCTGCAACCAAATCCTTCTCATTAAGCTTTTCTATAAATTCACAAAGCACGAGTGCACGACGCCGACGGGGGCTTAATACTTCCTTTTTCAGATTTTCTTGAGGAATCTCAGGAACGTGGGCCAATTAGTGAACATGAATAAGTAGATAATTTTTTCAAATTATTGTGCAACCACACTGAAGAAAAATCATTTAAATTGCATTCAAGCTTTTAATTAAAATCATTTCGCACTTTAAATAATGAATTGAAGAATAAAACTTTTACATTAAGATTATCTCTAGTTGACAAATAGTATCTCTTGAAAACTGCTTAATACCTTTTGGAATCAATAGATTAGAATCGTGCTTTATCATATCGATGTCCTTACACGACCTTCAAGATGCTTTTTCGACCTTAATCCCATTTTGAAGAAAACAAAAATTCTCTTGGCGTTCTTTGTATTGCTTAATTAATTTCGAAGTGAATTGAAGCTGTAAAATATATTTATTGTTCTGCTTATTTCTATTAAAATTTAATCAAAGATGCTTTTTAGTTGTAACAAAATTCATTTATAAAAAGATAAGATAATTTATGATGTGTACTAGGTGTAAAACCAGACAATAAAATTCTAGAAATCAAGATATAATTTTCCCTCTCTTCCCTCTAGTTGTAATTAATTCCGCAAACAAAACAAAAACTTGTCAAATAATAATAATTTCGCTGCCTACATTGATGCAAATTTTTCAGTCATGTAATTATTAATAAGAGTTCGTTAAATATCACAACGTGAAAGAAAATCCGTGGGTGTTTGTCATTACAAAAAGCACGTGGACGGACATTCAAGGGTTGAAATGGAGGAAACTGCTCCACAGACGCAGTTTTCAGATGATTACGTCAAAGCTTTTGTAGGGAGGGTTGTATAGTACGCAGCTTTCCAGGCGCATGCCTAGGTTCCAGGACTTTCCTGCAGGATATTAGTGACTAGGTACTTCGGGCGTTTTCTCACACGACTTTTTTGTTTGCCTCTGGATGGACCGGTAAGTACTATTTTTCTTTTTTTTTGTTATGATATGCATTAACGATTTGTGTAAATACAAAAAGAGATAGGATGGTTGCATTTCTAAAATTTAATTTCACTTCATGAAGGAAGATTCTCCTATTTATTAAATTGTTATTTAGTACAACTGAATATTTATTGGGGTAATAAAAATATTAATGTAAAAGCTGCTCTTTATAAATTTCGGTCAATGTTAAAACATCGAGTGATTCTGTGAGCTTTAGTATTGAAATGGGGCGTCCTCTTTAAGGCGCCGTTATTGATCCGTGTAATAAACACATCCTGAAAACATTTTCTGTGTCGAATTAATTCGTTCAGTTGAAGTGACGTTATCATCACACTTGTATGATCATTTAACAATTTTTCTTTGTATTAATATCGTGCATGAATTGGTAAAAGCGCTAAAGTCATTCACAAAATATTTTATCTGGCATCTTCACACGTTCATGGCGTCTCTTCGATCAACAGTTGTCAAATTTATTGACTTTTAGTGTCGAGACGTAATAAAATAAAGTAGGTATGCTATAATTAGAACACGAATGGTATGTAATTAATATCTTCTCAATGGATTAATAATTAAATGAACAATGAAAACATTTAGCTAGTAAAAGGGATGTAGCGTCACAAAGGGAATATTAAAGGGCAAGAGAAATGGTGTAGGTCGGGAGTTTCCTGAAAGCAATTTGGTGTTAAGAGCGTCAGAAAAAAACTTAATTGTCCCCAATTTTCCTGCATAACATAATTTCTGAAACCTCGAGAGAACGTACGTACCAAAATCTAATTTACACTATTTTTAGATACAGAGGCTTTTAAAAAATCCTAAAAGCTTTTTGTAAAGTTACGCAACAATTAGTTGCTTCAAATTGAATTAACTTCTAGTTCAATAAAAACTGTGCTTGTCCTTGTTTCCTGTTTTAAAACAGCGAGGGTTTTGATAATAACCCACATTGTGATAAAAGTTGGCGATAAGAGCGTTTTTAAAGTTATTGAACGTAAAAGTTGCTTTTAGTATACCACGTAATACAGCTCGTTTTTTTCTGTTTTTAGAGTACCTATGAACCGAAAATGAACGCACAATCGTTGTTTTTAAGTACAAATAAACATTTTAAATCATCACATAAAATACATGTTATGAAAAGGTGACCCAATTAATCACTGGAAAAATGTCAGTAGAAGCAGAAAGACAATTTCTTTGCCCACGACTGATAGATTATTTGGCTATCGTCGGGGCAAGACCTTACAATAATGCTCGGCCAAGCTCAAGCCCTCCTATACAGGTAAGTAGATTTTATTTTAATTATTAAAATTGTTAGAATTATAAATAATAACTTTTTACCGTTTTGATAATTTTGTATTTACCTTTCTTAACAGATAAAACGAGTTATTCGATGAAAAAAAAACACACACAAATCTTTTATGCTGTCTGTTTTGTTTTTTCTGTGCGAATCTAAATCCTTCAGTAAAAGATTGTATCCATACAAGGCTTTACGAATTTCACTTTCAAATTCCCTTTTTAGAATATACAATAACGATCTGAAAGGATTTTTCAAATAGCAACAAAAAACCAAAATAAACCCAGAAGAATTCAGAAGATGTAAATACTTGTTGATTTTAATTCACACACAAAAAGTTAATTCCTTTCGCTGATAAAATCAAGACCTTTAAATTCAGTTTTTTTAATTTCCCTGCCTCTCTTTGGTAATTAAATTTAGATAGTGCCTGCTTAATATTGATTTTGTGCTGTACGCGGCTTGACCTTCTCGATAGGTATTTCGTTTCAAAAACATGGTTTTTGTTTTTCAGGAACGTTTGTTTAAGTACTTTTCGGCAATTCAGAAGATTATTTAAATCTTTTCATTCATTTAATCTGCTTTGCGTCATCCAAGAGAAAATAAAATTTGTTAGAAATGTCTGTTTTGATGTGGCTACTGTGAAACATCTATTCAAGGAATTTCTACAGTATAATATGAATATTCAACCCTCGGACGAGATTAAAATGTAGAATTAACCTCGTAGAGTTAAGCTTTAATCTCTGACTAAGAAATAAAAATAACAAAAAGGGTTGTTAAAGATTCTAAATCTAAAAAGGCATGATATTAATATTTCTTTATACATTGTTTCAATTATAAAATCTGACCGCGAGCTGCGATCGAAAAAGCAATTTACACAGGATGACTTTTGGAATTTTTAATGCAAAACAAATCTTTAAAATTATTTTTATAATTTAACCTTGGAAGAATTTGATTTACAATAAAGAATTTGTAGCGTTCTTAAAATTTCCTCATTACAACACAATAAAATTAGTGCAAAGAGTTTCTCTGAACATTCTAACCGATGCGATGATCGTTCACCACAGTAGTTGCATTGTGGTTTGGTCTTTATATTTTAAACGTGAGTTTAGGTTTTTCTAGACAAAATACGCTAAAAGCATTATGGCTAAAATATTCAAAACTCTTTCAGTGTATTTGGTATGCATAGGCCCCGGCTAGAATTCCTTTTATTTCCTAGAGCTGCCCGTCGGAAGTCCACATCTTGAGAAATGGAGTTCTTTTGGTAGTTCTGCTTTTACATCTGCCACCAGAATTCCTTTCCATAATAACTCATCATCCCCAATATCAGTCAATAACATCAATATTATTCATATGCCACCATCTCTCCACAACCACTTTTAAATGTCTGCGCCCATCAGCAATTAACCATTAAAGTAGTTCCTCACATTGATGCTATCTGTCTTGTCCTCTTCTACAGTTCTTATAAATCTTATTGGCTTTCAACAACACTGGAAGAGCTGATTTTACAATCTAAAAACTACAAATAATAAGGCAGATAAATTGTAAATATTTCTCAAGAATCTGCAACTTCCTGTCGAACCTTTTCTTGGCTCGGTCGAGCGCTATGCCTCATCGCCCTATTGGGGCTATTTGGGTTGAAAAACTAGTCGAGACTTGATTTGCAACGAACCACTAACAGGTAATTTAAATCAAACAGAAGGAGATGAAAAAAGCAATACACATCTTTAACGATTGAGATGAATGGAGACTCACAAAAATTAAAACTGTTTTATAGTTCTTTCAGTGTATCACGATCTTTATCTCCGTGATAAAATTCGGGCTACCATCGAGCTTCACAAGGTTATCTTTGGTGTGCCACCACAAAGTTTCACCTTGCACCAGACTACCTGCGGTGCCTCAAATAAGGCTTCGTCTTACAGTTACTCGAAATCAAATGTCCAAAATCAGGTTTTACCTTGAACAGGTCACCTGCTTTGGCTCAACATCAGGTTTTGCATTTTGTGGTGGCCCATAGTTGACTTTATTCTGTGGCAAGGCCCAAAATCAAACTTTGCCCTTCACCAAGCAGTGATTTAACTATTATACCGCCAGTGGTAGCTTCATATCGGATTTCTACCTTTACCAGTTCATCAACGGTGCCTCAAATTTGATCTTTACTTCTTTGCAGTGGCTCAAATATGATCTTTTCTTGTAAGGCCAACTGCAGCAGCAGACCAAAATTGGACTTTAAACCACCACACTATCAGCGGTAGGCCAATATTAAACTTTGCTTTTTACCTATCTACCTGCGGTAGCTGAAATTTAATTTTCACTCTTGACCAGGACATCTGAGTTGGCTCAGATTTATTTCTGTCGTACCAAGTCGTCTGCGATGGCCTAAAATTGGTCTTCAACTAGCAATAATATCGAGCTCTGCCCTTCATGTCTTTACTTTCAGGAACCCAAATCGGACTTTAACCTCCAATGTAAAGTGGAAGCCCAATATCAGGCTTCGCCTTTTATTTCTCCATCTGCATTGACCTAAAACTTATTTCATTTTCATCAAGCCACCTGCGCTGGTCTCAATTTGATTCTAATCATACCAAGTGGCTACCCTTCATTTCTCCACCTGAAGTGACTCAAATTTGATTTTTTCTTTTTGTCAGGTCACCTACGGTGGCTCGAATTTAACCTGAAGCTGAAGTAGCTTAATACCTGGATTCATCTCTAAACAGTTCATCTGCGATGGCCTAAATTTGATTTTTGCCTTAGCGGCAGCGGCTCAAAATCAGATCGATTCCTCAACACTGGGTTTCACCTTTCATCAGTGTACCGTGTACCTGTAGTGAATCATATTTGATTTAATTTCTTTCTTTCACCAGGTCACCGGCGGTGGCCTAAATTTAATTTTTACCTTACCAGGCGCGAAATTGGGCTTTAACAGCCACACTACCAGCAGCAACACAATGCCGGGCTTCGCTTTTCATCTATTCACCTGCTGCGGCACAAACTTGATTCTTGCCTTACCAAAACACCTGCAGCGGTCCAAAAGTAGGCTTTAACTACCACACCACAAGCGTTTGCCCAATATCAGACTTCAACGTTCATATGTCCACTTGTGGTGATTCAAATTTCCTTGTCAGGCCACCTACCTGCACCTGCAGAGGCCCGAAGGCGAACCTCCACCAGTCCACCTGAAGTGACTCCATTTTGACTTTTATTGTTCATCAGGACACCAGCGTTGGCAATATTGGGACTTTAACCATCACACTACAAGAGGTAGCTCAATAATGGATTTTTCCCTCCAATTCTTTAGCAGCTCAAATTTGATCTTTGCTTTGACAAGTCACTTACGACGGCCCAAAACCGAACCTCAACAACCACACTGCAAGTGGTATCGTAAAATCGGATTTTTTTCTCCTCCAATCCACCTGCGGTGGTGCAAATTTCATCTTTATTCTTCATCATGCTGTCTGCGATGGTCCAAATTTGGCTTTTTCTTAACAGGTCACCTACAGAGGCTTAAGATTGGGCTTTAACCAGTACAATACCAGCTTTAGCCTAATACTGAATGCTTATCCTTCACCAGTCCACATGCGGTAACTAGAATTTAATTTTACTATTCACTAAGCCCCTGCGGTGATCTCTTCCTTACCAGACCACCCTCAGCGGCACAAATCGGACTTTATATACCACAGCACTAGCGGCAGCTTAATACCAGATTCTGCCCTCCACTAGTCTACTTGCTATGGATCTTTATTTATCATCAGGCCACCTCAGGTGGTCCAAATTTATTCCTTGTCTTGTCAGGTTATCTGTAGTAGACTTTATTCACCATACCACAAGCAGTAACTCAATACCATCAGACTACTTGCTATGGATCATACCTGATCTTTATCTTTCATCAGCCACCTGCGGTGGCCCAAATTTGATTCCTATTACGCCAGGTCATCTGTGGGGGCCAAAGGTCAGACTTCAATCACTAAATTATCAACGTTAGCTTAATATCAAATCTTGCCTTGCACAAATCTGCCTGCTGTTAATCAAATTTAATCTGTATTGTTCATCGGGACACCTGCGGTAGCCTAAATTTAATGTTAGCCATGTCAGGTCATCTGTGATAGCTCAAGATCGGAGTTTAATCATCAAACTAAAAGCGTTAGCTTAATACAAGAGTTTGCCTTCCAGCAGTCTACCTGCTGTGGATCAAGTTTGATCTTTATTTTTCATCAGACCATTTGCGGTGGCCCAGATTTGATGTTTGCCTTGCCAGGTCAACTGTGGTAGCCCAGGATCAAACGTTAATTACCAAAGTACCACCTTTACCTAAATACCAGATTTTGCCTTCTACCAGTTTTCCGCTGTGGATCAAGTTCGATATTTATTCTCCATCAGGCCATCTGCGGTGGTATAAAATTGAACTTTAACCATTACACTACAAGCGGTGCTTAATACTGGATCTTTCTTCTAGTTCATCTGCGGTAGCCCAAATCTGATCTTTAATCTTTACCAGGTCACCTGCGGTGACTCAAAAGTTACCTGAGATGACCCAAGATCGGGCTTTAATCACTACACCACAACCGGTAGACCAACATCAAATCTCTCCCTTTACCAGTTAATTTGTGGTGACTCAAATCTGATCTTTAGTCTTTAGGAAGTCACCCGCGGTGGCTCAAATTTGATCTCTGCTTTGACAACTCAGCTGCGGCTGCTCAAAGTCAGGCTTTAATCAGCATGCCACAAGCGGTAGCTCAATACTAGATTTTGTCCTCCACCAGTCTCTTGCGCTGGTTCAGATCTGCTCTCTATTCTTTACCAAGCCACCTGCAGCGGCTCAAAATTGGACTTTAACCACCACAGTACCTGCAGTAGCTCAAATTTGGTTTTATTATTCATCGGGTCACCTGCGCTGGTCCAAATCTGATTATTGCCTTGACAAACCACCTGCAATGGCATAAATTCCAACTTTAGCCATTACACCACAAGCCTAAAACCGAGATTCGCTTTTACCAGCTCACCTACGATGGCTGAAATTTAACCCTTATTCTTGACCAAGCCAACTGCAGTGTCCCAACTTGAGCTTTATTGTTTACAAGGTCACCTGCGGTTGCTCAAATTTGATCTCTCTCTTGAGAGATCATCTGCAACTGCTCAAAATCGGATTTTAACCACCACAGCACCTGTCGTGGCTCAAATTGGGTTTTTATTTTTTATCAGGCCACCTGCAGTGGTTCAAGTTTAATCGTTGTCTTCACAGGCCCAAAATCCACTTTTAGGTATCACACCACCACTGGGTTTCGTCTTTCACCAGTCCACTTGCGGTGGCTCAAATCTGACGTCCATTCTTCATCAGGCCACCTGCGACGGCCCAAGTTTAATCTTTGCCTTAGCAGATTATCTATGGTAGCTTAAAATCAAGTTTTAACCACCAAACCACCAGCGACAGTCCAATACCGGGTTTTCCTCTTTACCAAGCACTTAGGGTGGCTGAAACTTGATCTTTACTTTTCTCTAGGCGCTCCAAATTCGATGCTTGCTATACCAGGCCACCCGCGGTGGTCTAAAACCGGGTTGTAATTACCAGACCTTCAGCGGCAGCTTAATACCAAGCTTTTCCCTTCGACAGTTTACAGGCTATGGCTTGAATTTGACTTTTAATGTTCACCAGACCACCTAAGGTGGCCCAAATTTAATTTTTGTAACCCAATACCAGGCTTCGTCCTTCTTTTGTTAATCTACTGTGGCTCAGATGTGACTTACTTTTCACAAGGCAACCACTCAAGGTCGGAATTTAGCCATCACATTACCAGCGTAACGGTAGCTTAATACCAAGCTTTCCTGTCCACCAATTCGCCTATGAGCGGCTCAAATCTGATCTTTACTTTTCACCAGCCGGTCTGTGGTAGTCCAAATTTGTTCTTTTCCTGCTAGGTCACCTGGAATGTTCCAAAATTAAGTTTCAATTACCACCCCACGTTTAATACCGGATTTCACCCCTTACTAGTACCCCAAAACCGCGATTTAACCGCCAAAACGCTAACGGTAATCCAATACCAAGTTTATGGAGACAAAGATAGGGAAATAAAATAATTTCGTGGAAACTCTTGGAGTCAAAAAACAACTGACCTACATTGACGCTAAAAAGCATTGAGATAGAAAGCATTTGTGTCCGAAGAGAATTATTCTAAAAGAAATTCTTAAGTCTAGTGTGGTTCTGTTTGTCAGTTGTACCATTATCTTTACTATGAAATGGATCTCTGTTGTCAAACCGGTTGGTCTCCCATCGGCTTCACCACCGCTGCAGAACGCAAAGGCAACTACTTTTACTTCGAGATTAAATCTTATTAGTTGTAGGTATCAAAACAATCTAGAATCGACAAATAACGTACTGCATTGTTTCTATCTTAACGTAACGTAGCCGGTTATGTGTTTTTGCAAATGCTTCTCCAGTGTAATATCTGACCTCAATGGGTACCATTACCAAGCTTAATTAATTTTATTTGGCCTTACATCAGTTGTCTACGCAGGCATTACCGAAAGGGTGAGTCAGTTACCGATGTTTCCATTCAAACCACCTGCACCTGAAAGGATATACTCTTGGAACTAAATGTGGAGATTTCATTTGCTTAAGCATATTCTAAGTAAATTTCATGAGCAATAAATTGTATATGTTGCACTCTTTAATATTTTGTCTCTTTTGGATTTTTAGTACAGGATAACTTTCACTGTTTTAAACTGTTTGTTCTTAGTTTTGATTAATGAAAGACATTCTTTGGCTCATTCAT
The DNA here is from genome assembly GCA_011009095.1 of Ignelater luminosus. NCBI lineage: Eukaryota > Metazoa > Arthropoda > Insecta > Coleoptera > Elateridae > Ignelater > Ignelater luminosus. The sequence goes on along the minus strand of VTPC01003618.1, from coordinate 48,119 downwards.
TGATTGTGTCTTTGAGTTTGTCTTGCGAACTTTAAGTAGTTTCTTTACGACATAATTGATAAAGGAATATTGATATAAGTTATGAAACCAGCGCTGGGTAAGGAAAGGGAACATTCTTTGAAGTCTGTAAGACTTGGTAAAGCTTCCATTGTTATGTTATTATTTGGAAAATCCTGTTACCCAACTTTGTAAGAAGAAAACTAGTCTAATTTGAAAAGTACTCTCAAGAGCTCTTTAAAGAAACTAAGTATCTTGAAGTTTGTATTGCCTGCTAATTAACAAGAAAGTGGTGCTAGTCTGGAAGCTTTTTAACTGCGAAAGTTTTATCTTTGAGGTAGTTTGTAATTTCACATTATACCCTAATTTATTGTTTGGTTTGTTTACTATTAGATTTTATAAATAGAATTCAAATGAAGCTGATGAATCAGTTAGTTACATTACCATTGTTTTAGTCAAAGATGTGATAACTGGTAGCATTAAACTTTCATATAAAATCTTTCTGGGGTTTAACAGATAAAATTATGGAGAAGCTCGAGAAACATTTAACAGCATCTCTAATTATTCATCACTTCAGAGAAAGTGTTTTAAGTATAACAATGATAAAATCAAGTGCATTTCATAAAATCATCTAGGGATTAGAAAAAAAAATATATTTCCGAGGAATCTGCGAGCAGTTTGAGAAACAATTTCAAAAGAGGACGGGATAAGAAGCGTCTCCAGTCAGATTAACTTAAATAAATACCTAGTTATTTGCGAAATTTAACTTTTGGAAGATGGCGAAGGCTTTACATGTTCATCAAGATACTTGCTTGAGTTTATCGTAGTTTACCCTCGTTAACCCTAACAAGGGTCAACAACCTATACTAAGACCTTTCTATTGTTAAATTAAATCAGACTTGTGATACAGCTTTAGTAGCTTCCTTCCATATCATTGCGTTTCCTACTAAACCTTCTTTCGTAACAACAAAAAATCTTTCAAATAATTCTGGGCTCACTTGAAAGCAATTAAACAAATGAGTCAGTATAAATTGAATGTTTATGTTGAACTTTTCAACAAATTAATCTATTTTTGCTGATGCATAGAGATTATAAATCTACAAAGAGCCCATTTTTAAATAAAATCGTTTGAAGTATCTCTCTCTCTCTCTCTCTCACACACACACACAATACGCAAAAGAATCTTTTATGCGTAAGAAAGTCGCTCAAACCTTTAGAAATACTCCCGATACTAACCCATAAAAATACCTTTGACAGAGATCAAAGCTGACTTTAACGAGGCTTGAAGTAATATTTGTCAAGAAATTTTTGCTTTCTTATACCACGTCATGGTTACCTTAATATGACTTTTTAATTTACTAAAATCTAGGTCGGCTCTGTTAAATATTAATATAGCAATGAAACCACAACGTTTTCATTGATTTTATGTTTATTGTTCCACTTTTTTCGAATTCGCGCAATTAATTGCTTGTCAAGTATCATCCTTGATTTCTGATATTTGAAGAATCCTGTACGTCGTAATTGACCTTGTCTGTGGTGATATAGGACTTCCCATTTAATATTGAAGATGTTTTTCCGAAATGAAAGTCGCACTTTTATTTATTGCTCTATATAAGGCTTCAAATTAACTCCGATATGAAATTTTTAGGTGCCAGAGCTTTTACGTCGATATCCAACTCAAGACCATAAAGACTTTCCTATGCCACTAGATATGGTATATTTTTGCCAGCCAGAGGGTTGTTCTTCGGTCGGTCCTCGAAGGACAGCTCTTAGGGAAGCGTCCTCCTTTGTATTTACGCTCACCGACAAAGATTCAGGAAAAACACGTTATGGAATTTGTGTTAATTTTTATCGTCCGGTCGAGAAGCTTCAAGGGGGAATTGGTGTTGCCGGTAGAAGTAGTTCGACATTTAGAAGGGATTCATGGAGGAAAAGTATGGAGAAGAGTTCCGATTCTGCCTTTTCTAGGTGAGGCTGACTGAAAGTATATAGAAATTTGTGTTAAAATGTAGTTATAGTGATTACAGAAGTAGCAATGTAGGACCTAGTGATTCAGAAAAAGATTGCCCTAGTAGAAGAGACTCAGATGGAATTGCTCAAAATAATGCTTCTGTTTCGCATCCTCCCCGATTAGGAATTACTGCGCCGAGCAATGATTCTGAAAGTGGAGGAAGTCATTCACCATCCCCGAGGGCTAGTAGAAAGCGACAGGTAATTAAATTAGTGATTTATTGAATTACATTAATTTAATGAAAAAACCAAATTTGCAGAGGATAAGAAATCATTCTCTTACGTCACTCTGTTTACTCTCTCATCATCCCTTTTTTACAACATTTCGTGAATGTTTGTTTATCCTGAAGAAACTCATTGATGCTTGTAATGAATCGTCGAGCTCTAAACGCGTGGGGGCGTCTAGACAAATCGGAAGGTAATTTTAATGGCATGTTTGTTTTCTTCAGATCACTTTACAGGTGGATATTTTTAGAGATACAGTTTGGAGCGTGATAACTAGTCAAGCGACTGAAGCAACGCCTTCTATAGTATTATATGATGTTAGAGAAATAGAAACGTGGATATTGAGACTGCTTTCTGCGCCGGTGCCCGTGCCAGGGAAAACCAAGTAAGGATAAATCGTGTACGATTTTATCTTGTAACGGGATTTAAAAATGTTTTTGATTTACAGAGTTGAAATCGAGGTTTTATCTCCTACTGTACACCAACTACTCACCTTCGCATTACCTGATCATACTAGATTTAGTTTAGTAGATTTTCCATTGCATTTACCATTAGAATTATTAGGTAAATTCTTATTGTTGTTATTATAATTTCAATAAGTAATTGAGATGAATAATTTTTAGGTGTAGATACTTGTTTGAAAGTGTTAACACTAATTTTATTAGAGCATAAAATAGTTCTTCAATCTCGAGACTATAATGCTCTTTCTATGTCTGTGATGGCTTTTGTTACGATGATATATCCTTTAGAATATATGTTTCCGGTGATACCTTTATTACCTACATGTATGAGTTGTGCGGAGCAGGTAAATAAAATAAAAGTGATACCAATCTAGAATGTGTACCTACTAATAATGATATTTTAGTTACTTCTTGCCCCAACGCCTTTTGTAATTGGCCTTCCAGCAAGTTTTTTGATGTATAAAAAGAATTTTAGGTAAAATTAACAATTAGGAATAATAATCTTCTTATAATTTAATATTTGTTAAATAACTTCAGGCTTCCAGATGATATTTGGTTAGTTGATTTGGATTCGAATAAATTATATTCAAGTGGTAGTGGTAATTCAGATATTCCTGCTTTACCAGAACCAGAGGCTACAATTTTGAAAAATTATCTAAAGCAGGTAAATATTGTTAATTTATGTTTAAGTAACTTTTAAAAATGTATTCACTTTTTTTGTATATTTATCTATTTTGTTTTTCCACAAGTGGTTTAAAAAGTTTTATATTATTACTTATTCAATGATGCTCTGAACGTTTTATTGATTCTTCTATTATTGCTTTCTATTTCTCTTCTCACTTTGAACCTTTACCCCTCAGGCTATGCAACTCATGGACCAAGTGGGCACAGGAGTAAATATTTTACTTACTTTTGCACACTTTTGCATGTTTTAGGCATGACTATAGCATTTTTAAATGCAAAAAGATGAGCTTTAGCTTAAATTACTTTGCACTTTCTAACTGATCTTTTAATATTTAAATTGCAAACTTAAATAGAACTGAAGTTAAAAGTCCATATATTTTGCTAAAAAACATCAATCATTAATATAAAAAAACTACAATTAACAAATCTATATAAAAATGAAAAAGTTGTGCTTTCGAGTAATTGAAGCTGTATTGACTTGCTTTTTAAAATTATGTATACTGTGTATGAGCAGACATACTACTTATGCCCTATTGGTAGGTACTACCTATAACATACAAATATAAAATTTACAATCGTATATTATTTTTATAGTTTGCGATTAGTTTCATTAAAAAGAAAAACTTCAAGAAAATTAATGACTGTTAAAAATGTTATACAGGGTGTTAAAAATACTGTTACATAGAGTGTTAAAAAATAGTATTGAAAACTCTAAGGACGTGTAGTCAGCGCCGTTCCTAGGGTATGAGTCGCCCCTTTCTGTTTTTAATATCAGTTGTTAACGCATCTCCAGAAAGTTTTGGCACAGTTTCCAATATTTATTCTTTATGTACTACAATAATCTAATTTGAATTATCAGTACAAACAAATATTAATTTTTTCATTGCTTTTTATTCTGAGCTTCTCGATCGTTATTATAAACTTTCCTCTACAGTATTGCACATTAACGCTTTATCGAAAGGTTTAGCCTTTCTTTTACATTATAAATTATTTTGGCAATCATCAATATTGTCAGAGTAGCAGTGGTAGTTGGGAAGGCTAAAGCCTATCAAACAGACCTTTTATAGTCCTTTTCTACTAACCTCTCCCCATTTCCTTCAACCACCTCTACGACCATCTATTAATTTTTCTAGAGCTAGAGAGCTCAAGTCCAATTCTTGTTAGGATAACGACCTAGACCTTGTTTCTTATAACCCTCATATTCTCCCACATTTAGGACATGTTTGGTCTTCCTCTACACCTATGAGTGCCTTCTTAAGATATAATGGCCTGTGAGAATCCCAATTAAAACACTTGGGGTCCTCCAGCTCTTGCTTATTAGCCAGCCTAACTTTGATAAGTTGAAACCGATTACATTGGAGCAGATTTATACCTTTTGCTCCGTTATTCTCGCATCTTCCCTTCAGCCTGGAAAACCATAGTGTGCTTTTTCACAGCATAGCTCTTTTGCAAGTATAAGATTTCCAGATAGCTTCCTGGTCCCGAAGGTTTCCTGTTATCCATACGTGATCCATCTGTATAGAAAACCAGCGAGTCTTGTTAGAAATTTGCCTTACTGCTCTTTCACTGTTTCTTAATTGAAATTATGAGGGAGTACTTTTTATGCAGTCGTAGCCGATCATCCACCTGTATTATCCTCTAAGTGGGCAAAGGCACTTCTTTTTCTACTAGACGTGGCCTGTGTTACATCCATTATAGATTTCGCGTTCTGAGATGGGCCACCGTTGCCTCCTTTCTTATCCAATTTGGGGGGTCCGGAAACCCCAATAGAATTTCAAGTGCAGCCATATGGGTGGTCCTTTGAGGATTTATTTCCCAAAGCCTACTTACTGCCTGAGCAGACGCCAGTGTTGCTGTCCACTTGGTTATTACCTTGTCGACATGTGACTTCCAGCTTAATCTCTTTTCCAAGGTCACCTTTAAATACTTGACCTCCTGCGCAAACGGTAGGTAACTACGGCGTTGCGAAAGCGACTAGTAACTAACACTAGCTTGTCGTCTGCGTATGCCTGAGCAAGAAAGCCGTTCAGTGTTAAGCGCTCCAAAAATCATCTATTATTAAACACCAAAAATAGAATGAAAGTCAGCTTTGTCATATCCCGATGACTACATGGCAGTCTCCCAGAACAGCTTAAACGCTTCTTACTTCCAGTGCAGGCTTCACCCAGCTAACTAATATGGGTATCACGCCTCTAGTTTCCAGGATCTCAATATTTGCAGTGTAGAAATCATTTACCTTAATTCTTGAGTTTTCTATATAAATATCCATATCAAATACAAGCATTCGCCCAACTAGATTGTAGATACTTTTGCCAATCTCTATTTGGCATTAAAGATCGGGATACTGAAGTAATCTTGTTTCCAACACCAACTTCAGAATTTGTTATTTATGATAAATATTGAAACGCGGAAAACTATCTCGAAACTTTCACGAGATGTGTTATTCATGATCTAAATGTACTTTCTATTAGAGACCTGCACGGACCGAGCCGAAAATCGGGTTTGGATCTGGCTGGCCCTCAGTTTGAAAATATATCGTTGGAGTATTGTTGGAGCCTGTCGGATTTCTCGGCTCTTCGGGCTTCTCGGGTCTGCAGTCCGTTCTTACCTTTCCGCCCTGTTTAACCGTTCTGGTCTCTCGGACCGTAGGGCCTTTTGAACTTCTCGGCCCTTTGGGCTTTCCGGGTCTGTCGGGCCGTTTGGATCTCTCAGGCCTTTCGGATCGTTCGGGCCTCTTCGACCGTCGGGTTTTTTGGACTTGTCAACCCTTCGGGCTTTTCGTGTCTTTCGGGCCGTCCGAACCTCTGGGGCCTATCTAACCGATCGGGCCCGTCGAGTCGTCGGGCCTTTCGAGTCTATCGTGCCTTTTGGATCTTTCGAGCCTGTTAAGTCATACAGGTCTGTCGGGCCGTTTTCTGCCTGTCGAGCCGTCTGGTCTTTTGGATTTCTCGGCCCTTCGGGCTTCTCAAGTCTGTCGGGCCGTTTGTATCTTTCTAGCCTCTTGGATCATACAGGTCCGTTGGATCGTTCAGTCCGTTCTGCCTTTTTGATTTCTCGGCTCTTAGGACTTCTCTATTGGGCCGTCGGGCCTTTTAGACTTTTCTGTCTTTCGGGCCATCGGGCTGTTTGAATCTTTCGAGCCTTTTGCTTCATACAGGTTTGTCGAGCCGCTTGAGCCTGTCGGGACTTTTTGATCATTTTCACTTTCTAATAACCCTTCACTACCAAAGAGTATGGTTTTGATAAATTATTAATTTTCATCTTTTGATATGTAAGGATATTGTCGGTTTGAAAAACTCTAATTTAGACAATCCATAAAGGTCTAAACCAAGTAAACTAAGAGTACTTAACGAAGCCTCCCCCCACTGTTATTTTCGTCACATTCACTAGTTGTCATACCCAAAACATAAACGTTGCTCGACTACCAACTTTCCATTTACCGCTATAATCCGAGTTCACCATTTGTTAAGGCTTACAGACATTCGGCTGCAGCATATTTCTGCTTTACTGTCCGTCGGAGGTCTGTTCGTTAAAGAGAGTAATAGTACTGTTGTCGAATTTTACGCCTTCCGTGTTCACTTCAAATATTGATTAGAAAAATACCAATCGGCAACAATACCGCCAATAGGGTTGAAACACCACTGGCAATTCTTGTCTGCTTCTTTGTTAAATTTTGTTTGTTATTGTTGTGGTTTACGTTATCCTCTCTGAGAAATATTCGATAATGGGTGTCAGATAGAGATAACATCGAAAGGAAAAACTTGCCAAAACAAATCTCTGCTATAGTGGGGAAGACAAGGTGTAAGTGTATTTGAAGTTACATTCTCGTTGCGGTTTTGCTGCTTCTTGTTAGAAAGTAAAATCCTTTTCTTATGTATCTTTTCTCTTTCTAACGATATTTTTTGTAATTTCTTCTACTTCCTTTAATTATATCTTGGAGAGCTAAAACGAGTTCATAATATACAATGCACCAGACCTGCTGCTTTTCAGGATCATAGCCATTGGGGAATCACAGTCAGTAGTACCGCAATCATTATCATTATCAATTAGCAAAATTGCGCACAAACTAGTATTTAAAAAAAACACGATTGTGGTGACCTCTATTAAAAATTTAAAATCGTGTATTAGGGCAAACACGTTGTTGCCACAATGCCAGAAAAGATCATATGTATTCGTTATAAATTTACCACCAAGTCTGAGAACAATTGGTTTTAGCTGCTGTTAAGCTTATTTCCCCACCGTTATGATTAAAAGTTTAGCCCCACTAGTTGGTTGACGATTTTTGTCAATATTTTAAGACATCTTTGTTCATCCAATTATTTCATCAATTTCAAGATTGGACAAATGTAACAAGATTGGGGAAAATCTAAATTTCTTAGAAGTGCTTGCTACAGTGTAGGTTTGGGCCTTTCCTTCGAAGTCGCTAGGTGAGACTAAAGCTCTAACGGATTTAGTTGAATTTTCTTTTGATAGTGAATAGAATCCAGTTGTAGAAAATTGTAGGATATTTAGCTGATTGAACTGTTAAAATAAATTGATAAGGTTTGAAAGTAAGGGCATCTCATAAAAAAAGTGACCTTTTACCATTTTAGGTATTTTGTTTCGCCATATAATTTTTCATGTTCAGCAAGAATAACTAAGACATCATCTCCTCTAGCAACAGAAAGGTAAAGACCAACAAATTTGTTCTGCAACAAAACTTCTGTACAAGATTGAGCGTCTTGATAAATACCTAAGCTTCAAGCCTAGTTTTGTCTAAATTGAAACAGTCTATTAAGGTTCTTAAAAACCGTGCATCTCTTAATGAGCCCAATTTTGCTCATAAAGAATTTTATTAATTTTTTTAAGAGAAAAGAGGACGGTTGTTGTAAATGAGTAACTCACAAGTTATCCAAGAATTATCAAAATTGATTTGATGGTTTTGAGATTCTAAAAATGTAAACAGGTCCAAATTAATTTTCTTTACAGTTTACTTTTCAATACCTAACTGGCAGAATATTGTAGAACCATCAAAATTAATTCGACATGTTTTGGACTATCAAGATGTAATCGAGGTCAAGATAGATTTTTTTCACAGATTGCTTGTCAATGGCTAGCTAGGAGCATATATAAGAATAAAAAGAATCGATTTGATAGTTTTGAACTCTCAAAATCTAATGAAAATCAAAATCGACCCTCTTCAGATTTTTCCTACTTATCTAAGATTCATCATAATTGATTTGACGGTTCTTAGACTCTGAAGATTCAAATCGACCTTCTTCACAGTTATCTAAAAATCATCAAACCTTGTTTGGCAGTTTTTGGATCCTGAAAATATAATTAAGAGCAAAATCGACTTTGTTTACAGTTTGCCTGCGGATGGTTAGCTGACAAGATCTCTAAAAATCATCAGATTCGATTTGAGAGTTTTTGAACTGTGAAACTGTAATCATAATCAAAATCGATTTTCTTCTCAGTTTAACCAAGCGGTAACTTTGAACGATTTTTGTTTTTAAATAAATATATCCTTTTAAACAATAATTGAACCAATAACTTACACTTTTGGAATTGATAGAAAGATTCTTTTAGAAACAATGGGATTAAATTTCCAAAACAAAACTTTAGATATTTGTAATAAATACTAAAATATAGTTTCATAAGTACTTGTTGAATGTCTTGCTACTCAAATTTGCAATTTGTGTTTGTTCCTGGTTTTCCCGCGCCGAAGTTTTTTTTCTTCTTCAACTTTTCTTTTTAATTTTTAACGAAAATACAAAAAGCAATTCTATTAAGAAATTTTGATACATTATTATCTCTATCCCTAATCACATCAAACCCTATAGAAATTCGAAACTTGGTCCTTGTCCTCGATATACCGGGTGTCAAGCTATCCTAACCCGTTGAATTTGAGAGAAGTAGAATAATTCAATTTTAATAGATAATTACACATTTTACAGAAAAGATACAAGAGAGACTTTTTCTACCAAATCAATTGATGATTTCGTAAATGAAGAAAAACCTTTAATTCTCCAGTGGCGTTACAATTTTTTAGGGTGGGGACAAGTCCTCTTCCTAATTCTCCACCTATTATGAAGATATCAAGCACAAGATTACATAAATTAGCAGATACTTTAGAGTAACAAACATGTAAAAAATCTTATTTCGATATCTTACTTTGTTCTTGAAGTATTGAAAAAACAAGAAATTTAAAATGAAACTTTGACACCCTGTATCTCAGAAACAGTGAATTTTCCGATATATGCTTATCTGGACTTTTTTACCTTTTTTGATTAGGACTACACGATCTTGAATTTCCTAAATTATTATTTTAACTTTTAAGTCTTGACTTAGAAGGTTGACAAAAAAGTAAGGTTAGGTATCGTAAAATCAAACACCCTGTATATCCATTTTACTAATACTAAAAGAGAAGAAACATCCTGACAAACCTAAAGGAGATAAAATAAGCAATTCTAAAAATCTCCCAAAAAACTAAATTTTTTTCTCATGAACCTTCACAAACCTTTAGAGGATTTATGTTTTTCCGAACTTTCTTGCTGTAAAACATTCATAATACCTTCGTGAACACTAATTGTAACAAAATGCCTATTGCTCTCATAGAAACAACTTTGCTTTTGATTAAATTAATCTAATTAAAATCAAAATGCCCTAGAAGCTACAAAAATTAATCTTTAGGGATATCTTCAGATTCCTGATATTCTAGACAAACTTCCGTTTAAACAACAAACAAGAAGCAACAGGTATTTTGCTTAAACTTATTAATATTCAAGATTTGGACTTAAAACTTCAGATTTACTACTATACATCATAAAGGTAATGTACTAACATGAAGTGAAGTTACTTAATTACAGTTTTAACCTGCATACATGCAAGTACTACCTAAATAAGTAAGTGCAAAGGTTAGAGCTAGAAATTTGTAGCATAGTAGCAGCCGTGCAATGTAGATTGACCAACTTAAGAGGCAACATCTTAAGGTATTAGCCTATAGGTACTAGACAATTATGTAGCAAATACAAAAATAAAACAACCCCATAAATGGTAATTCACATTTTACATTTCTAGGCTCTAGGAAGTTTATCGACACCATCAGTAGCTAATTCTCAACTGATGCCTTCAAGAAGAGAAAGTATTCAAAGTCCAAATACTCTCAGGTTATTATACTTACTGACGTACTTTGCAATAAATTGATCAAACTAACCCTAAAACGTTCCAATATAGTGTTTCATCTGCTAAACACAAATCCCCCGAGCTAACACCAACGCAAACTCCGGTGACCCCAAATTTAGGTCAAAGAATGTCGATTTCAGGAGCATCTCCTCAATCAAGTCAACATCGCCAATCAATTTCACCACCCCCTACAGCATTCAATCCAATTATCTATGGAAATGATGTAGACTCTGTTGACGTAGCTACTCGAGTCGCAATGGTAAAATCTTTATCAATCCAAATTTAAATCCTAAAACGCTTGATACACATTATTTTTTTCAGGTTCGTTTTTTCAATTCCCAAAATCTCTTAGCGAATTTTACAGAACATACGCGTACTTTAAGATTATACCCGCGCCCGGTCGTAGCTTTCCAAATCAATAGTTTCCTGAGGTCACGACCTCGAACATCGCAATTTTTAAACCGGTTTGCCCGGACACAGGCTGTGGAATTTCTAGCGGAATGGTCGCTTACACCAACAAATGTTGCATTTCAAAGAGTTCACACTGGAGTATTAGACCCTTCTCAAATAGGAGACAAACCGAAATGGTACATTCATACGTTAGATCCTATAAAATTCGTTGTCTGGGATGACGGTAGTTCCTTAAATGGTGCTCTTAGAAGTTTACAAAATCAAGAAAGTCAACCGACCGATGAAAGCGGGTCGGATTCGGAAGGAGCTGATAGCACCAGTTCAAGCTATTCATCTTTGAGTGACTTTGTTTCCGAGATGGTATCGTCGGACCTGTCACCAGGTAGTATGAATCATAAATTTCATCATTTATGTTAAATAGACGCAACGTATTCAGGGCCATCATATCAAGAAGCTAGACAATCCGCCCAGAACATGTCACTCTCCTCAAATCTAGACCCGCAATCTGTTTATCATCCACCTTCAGCATTACAATATCCGGAAAGTGATGTTCCTGAACCTGAAAGGCCAGAATCGCCCCAATCATCTTCAAGTAGCCAATCTGACTTGAGTTCCCCGTCGTTTAATCGCGATTCAGAATTAGAATTTGGAAACAGGCAAAAGAGTGAAACTTCAATTCCAGCAAAAGTGGTATGTCATCACTTTTTTCTAAGTTTCAATAAACTTATTAACTGTTACCAAACAGGATAAAGAAGAAGGAGGAAGTTTCGAAAACGAATCGGATTCAAACTCAACCACAACACCGAAGACCGTAGTTAGCGGTTCGGCAAAACCAGGTTCTCCTACAAGTACAACAAGCGAACCTATCGAACGTCCTACCACTCCCAGAAAGACCCGATTTGGTCGTTCAATTACACCTGTAAGTACGATTATCGACAATCACATAGACGGTAGAACCGCTTACACTACAAATTACCTAGGTACCCCCAATCACTCCCTGCTTACAAAAGCAACCAAGCGTAGGAAATGTATTAGCTAGAACCTCTAGTTTTGGATCGTCTGGGAGCCCTAGTCCTGCTCCCTCTTCGGCAGGTAGCACTGGAGAAAAGGTTCAAAGGCAAGGTTCACAAGGTTCCATTTTTGAACAGTTCGCTTCGCAAGCAAAGGAGTTGGTGCGAGAGACTACTAGACAAAGTAGCCAAGATGGTTTGCTTGCACAAATGGATAAGGTGCTTTTCGCTTTCACTTGCTTAGTAGTTAAAAACAATTCTAATAGCCCTGTTTTTACCAATTCTATCTTTCTAGCTGAAACTGCAGGCGAAGGGAAAACTTACAGAAGCTGAAGAAAGTAATATCTTTGCTCCATTTGACAAGGTACATTCACAGTTCACGTGATAATATGCATCGTGTATTTATTTTAATTAATAAATTACAGCTAGCGAGTCAAGCCAAGAAGGCAGCAGAAGAAGCATCTAAAAGTGTCCAAGAAGCGAGTAAATCCGCGCTAGAAGCAAGTAAAAGTGCAGCAGGTGTCAGTAAGAATACACTTGAAGATCTTACATATGTTGGAAAATCGACTTTAGGAGATTTGACAAAAGGTGCTAAGGAAGTTGTTACTAAAAAAGGCTTACTCAGGGTAAAACTTTGCTTTGTGTAAGTTGAGAATATTGATCTAACTAGACTTTTTTTATATAGAGCGATTCTACTATTCAAAGTGGAGGGGAATCAAGAAGAGGGTCTACAAGCACGTCTTTAGTTCAGGCTGCTAGTTCAAGCCTTATTGCAGGAACCAGCAGGGATTTCTTTTCCAATATCAGTTCGGATCTAAACGGAATAGCAGCCACCACCTCCAGCATGTTTTCAGATTTGTTCGGTGTTGGTAGTAAAAGTAGTCAGAAATCACAGTCTCAGCAACAACAGCAGCACCAGCACCAGCAACAGCAACAACAGCAACAGCAGCAGCAACAACAACTCAAACAAAAAGATGCCAAAAGTGGTGTATTTGGACCGTTTCCTAGAGGGCCTAGAGGCTTGGTAGAGAAAAGTCCTTTGATAAAACATACCCCTAGAAGGCAAGAAGAATTTCAGCGTATCCAATCTGTTGAGAGATCGGCCAATAATGCTGAAAATCAAGCTTTCCTTAAAGATGTAAGTGAGATTCAAAGATGAAACCGCAAGAAAAATTTAATTTATAAATTTTTAGGTGGTTAATCAAGTACTAGATGGTGAAGGTGTTGGGTGGCTAAAATTAAATAGACTGAAGAAATTAATGGAAGATGAGTCATATCGTAATTTTATACTTAGCAAATTAAATAAAACTTTAGAAAGAAAAATTGCACCTGATGACCATATCGATGATGTGGTATGTAGTGTAAATATTCCCAGTTTATTGTAAAATTAATAATTTCTTGTTTATAATCTAGTGCATTCCCAAACCAGTATGGAAAGGAGTCTTGAAAGTACTTTTGGCTGCTGTGCATGGCTTAGAATTCACCTACAGCAATTACGGATTGGGTGGTATGGCCTCAGCGTTTCAGTTGCACGAAATTGCCCATACGCATTATTGGAGTAAAGAACTCTCAGATTCTTCTGTAACTGACAATCCTAGTCATTTACTTTCCTCACAAAGTTCTAGTCCTATAGGTAGTAGAGAAAATCTAACTTCTCCTCAAAGTCCCAGACTGGCTGCTTCTCCCGATTGGGATAGTTCTAGAAAATCTTCCCAAGCTGGTTAGTAATTTGTTGGTAAAATCAAAAGCAGAAATAAATAATAAATAAAAGTAACGTTTGCAGAACCACCTCAAGTTCGTCTAGTGCAAGGAGAAGATTCCGAATGTGAAAGTCAATCTACAGCGGATATGTTTAAGGATATGCTAACACAAAAGAAGAATATGCTATTGAGCAAACTGACATCTTTTGATTCCGACGTAAGTTACTCGGTGTGTTACAGCATGTCTTATTCTTGCGTCCAGCTAATTAAGTATTGTACAAGTGGTGTAGATCAGGCATATTCATGTAAATAGAAAATAATTTTTTATTTTGTCCCCTAATAAAGGCATGAATATGCCTGATATTTATGTTGTCTGGCAGGCCGAAGGTACAATGCATGGCTCAGGAGGAACACTCTCCCCTGGCGGTTCAATTACAACTGGACCCGCTTGTAATCTAAATCGCGGTGGTCTCCAATCTTCCTTCCGTTCAACAGTTTCCGACACAGAAGTTGAGAATTTACAGGCAAGTAAATTTCTGTGGACTAGGAGCTTAAGCACGTCAATGATCTATGTGTTAAAACAGACCTGTTCTCTTCAAAACCAAATAATTTTTTTCTTCTAGTTTCCCAAGCCTACAAAACAGAGGACGTCTAGCGTGTGGTCTAGTAAATCGTCTTTAAGTACGGGCTTTCGTTATCACGGAGGACACATGGTAAATACTACCACGTCGCCTTCACCTGAAGCAGCGCGCACTTATGTATTCGAAGGGCTCTTGGGAAAGGAAAGGTCGACACTTTGGGACCAAATGCAATTCTGGGAAGATGCATTTTTAGATGCTGTTTCTCAAGAACGCGATATGATCGGGATGGATCAGGTGAGATTTGAATGGTTTGGTAAAGAACTTATCTAAGGTGGTTTTAAAATTAGGGACCACGAGAAATGATGGAGAGGTACAAAAGTTTAAGTGAGACTGAACGAAAACGCCTTGAACACGATGAAGATCGTCTTTTGTCTACTATGCTGTACAATTTAACTGCAATATTAGTTATGCTAAATGTAAATAAAGCGGAAGTCAAAAGAAAGATTAGAAGACTTCTAGGAAAATGCCACATAGGACTTGTTTACAGTCAAGAAGTCAACTCCTTATTAGATCAAATAAATAATTTGGTAAGTCTCTTTAAGAAGTTTGTGATTGATGATAATTGAATATTTTGTTATTAGCATGGTAATGACATTGATTTAAAGCCGTTGGGATCACGACTTTTGCACCGGCAGAGTTTCACGGTTCATCAGGGTGTCGATGGGGGAGGCGAATTAAGGTTTTTAGAAGTTCGCGACGATGGACTGGTTTTACGGTCGGTATGCGGGGTGATAGTAGAAAGGTGGTGGTTTGAAAGATTGGTAAACATGACGTATAGCCCTAAAAATAAAGTTTTGTGTTTATGGAGGCGAAACGGGCAACAGACTCAACTACACAAATATTATACAAAAAAGGTAAATTGATTGAAAAACTTTCTCAGCAAGGGTTTAACTGTTGTATTTTTACAGTGTAAGGAGTTATATTATTGTATCAAGGAAGCAATGGAAAGAGGCGGTGTAGCCGGAACTGCTCCGGAATTGGGTGGGGAATTTCCCGTTCAGGATATGAGTTCTGGGGAGGGAGGATTATTGCAAGTTTGTATGGAAGGTGTGGGATTACTCTTCGCAAACAGTAAGGTATCAAATTCTTTATGTTATTTTATTATGATATGCTATATTTTTAATGATTATAAATAATCGTAGAGTATAATAAGTAGCCATTGATATGATGATTGGTTTTCAATACTAACTGATAAATGAACATATTTGTCGCGAAAGCGAATGTTCATTTTTTGCTAGATCTTGTAATTTGTTATAGAGAACAAAGTGTTACAGTTGGTAATGAAAGACACTTTGTTCTCTGGGACATTTAATTTTTTTCTTATTACTGTTACGTGTTGTGGGGTGCGCTATGATATGTGCATTTGTTCTGCAAGGACCACTCAAACTTCCTACTGCTCTGCCACTCGCTCGGTTGCAATTTTGTATAATATTTTTTTTCTTAATAATTATTTTATCGATAAAATTTAGGTTTTGGTTTGATAGTTTTATAGCGAAAGCAGTGTCGTCGATTTTCACAGCATTTATTGGATGCTCGTAATGTCAGGTAGTAGTTTTATTTGTTTCCTTTTTTCCTATATTGTATATCCATTTTATTTATTACAGTTTTCATATTGTCAGTGTATTCTAATAATCTGCATGCAGCTCAGTGTGCAAAATACTATAATTGCTGATTGTTCGAATTTTGTTTATAATTAATTCTTTCTAATTTGAATGTTGAATGCTCTTTTCTTCTCTTTATTATCGATGTCGATGAGTGGTCATGTTTGGCAACCGCAGAGCTTTTTCGAAGTTTTCCACACCCTTTAACACTAAACGTCTCCATACGAGGGTGTTCTGTTGTTTTTTCGAAAGTGCTCTGCAGCGAAGCTTAGGAACTTTTGAGATGGTCCTTGTCGGGCACTGATATCGTCACTAATGTTGTGTTTTTTGTTGTTTTCTATTCCCGTCCACGTCGATCGCTGGCTGCTTAACAGGACTTTGAGGTATATAAAAGATCTGGTCTAATTTGGTCGTTAGTTTAGCATAGTCACTGTTTAGTTTAGCGCTTTTTCCTGTAGTTTGTTTTGTTCTTGCTGCATCCTCTACCAGGTTCCTTCCTTATTTACACGAGTAGTAGATTTTAATTTGAATTTCGATGCATACAACAAAAATTCCGTTAAATTACGAACGAATATCCGTTTAGAATGCTGCTGCCAGGTGTTCGCATAGTCGTAGTGTAGACTGCTGCTTCTAGCAGAACACCGCATGGCAAAATCAATCGCAAACTGCACCACTTTTAACACACACAACATAATACATTAGAATAGGCCCATTCTACATTAAGCAAACCATCTCTAAAGTTGCCTATTGCTTCACGCATGGCACGCGCTGCATGATTTTTTGCGTGCTAGCATTGCTTTAAACTTTTTATTTTTTTTCCTTTTATACCGACAAACTTTTGCTTATCTCTTTCTATGTTGCAGTTTTTCGTTAGGATTGATCATATCAGGAAATGCTTTACTCAAAAAGGAGGCATTTTTGTACTCGAGGAATTTAGTAAGTATTTAATATGCATAATATACGGGGTGTTTAACAAAACATGCTCAAATCTGATTTGTATAAACTGACGTTTAATTGACACATTTTGTTAAACACGCAGTATCAATTTTAATTGTTTAAGACTGAATAGTGAATGTATGTATGTGTAATGAGGGTACAATAAGTGTGCACGACAAACGAGGCGGATCAGACTTTTGGCCTCCCCTAGCGCAAAATGTTTTCCATTGCCCTAACCCTCTTGCCCCTTTTGAAAAAGTTGTAATTTGTAACCTCAGTTAATGGATACCCTATGGTAGTATTTTGAATAAGCTCCTTTTGCCGTTGCTGTAATTGCTGGCGGTTAGCAGAAATTTGCAAAGAAACTACTAACTATGTGAGGTAAGGTAGATAAATGTTCTCTTCGATATTATGAAACAAGTGAAATTTCCAATTTCAGGTGTCTCTTGAAACTATTTTATTTAAATATCCAGTACCTCTAGATTTAATTCAGAAGCTTTTCAGGGTTAAGTTTATCAGAGATCATTTAGAGAGAAGAATTACATAATTCTAAACACAACACATGATGGTCTTGACCATCACAAATTAGAATCTTCTTATCCATTATAATAGAGTTGAGTACTGAACAAGAGACGGGCCTTTTTATCATTGCATAGCAGGCTAAGATAAGGGAATATTCTATTTACAGTTAGTCCTACAAGAACGTGAATGCACTCGGTTGCTCTGCTGCAGGCGAAGCAAGCGGTATTGTTTTATAATGAGAGTTGTTTTCGCAAAAAGATCTGAAACGGTATTTCTGGGTCACACCCCTAAAATAACGCAAATGGGTATTGCAGAGGAAGCCCGTTACCTGCACAAGTCTCTTGATTTCGTGCGAAAGTGAATAAAGTAATAACCAGAAAGCAAAAGCTGTAGATGAAAATCCAAACTTTGCTAAACTTGCCGAAAACTTGCCAAAACGGGTGTTAAAGTAAGGATCATAACAATCAAACGACGTTTAGAAGTCCACGACACAACATGGCAAAGTACGACCTGTGATACTAAAATCTCTGAAACATAGATTTAGTTGTTGCTGAAGTAACTGACAGATCACAAATGTTACTTGAAGAGTCTGTCCCTTCAAGGAAGAAAATGAGGCGTCTAACAAACGTATTACAATCTCAGATTCATTTTTCACGTTGTAATCGCACTCACATTTTATGTCCTATTACAAGCTTTCAAATACACTTTTAAAGTGCGATTGGATGAAACAGTAAATGCATTTTAAATCAAGAAAGAGAGGCAAAAACAATGCGGACAGTAGTTGCTAGACTACAACTAATCAGTTGCCTCGTTTAGCAAATGTATTGAACGCAAGATATAAAAGCTTCAAGCTGAGAATCGCTTATAAAATCACCCAATGTAAAATAGGAGCGGCAAACAGAAAGTGTTGAAAAATCTCCCTCTACTGTGGCTTAACCCACAGTCACAAAACATTTTGTTTACTGTGGTGAAGAGAAAGATTTGAAATCTTTTCTTCTCTTTTGACATCAACTCTGAGTTCGAGTCGTTGCATCACTTCATGCACATAGGTTACCGTTTAGTATACCATCACCACAGGAGAATCATTTCGAAGCACCGTAACAGGCCAAGGTACAGTTTACCAGGGTCGTTCCAAGTGTGCATGCAGGGTGTGCGCAGCACGCAGGCGGCAGCCTCAATAAAGCGGCAAATCTCGACAAATATTCGTCAAAATAAGATTGACAGAAAAAGTAGAGTTCTGCACTGGCCGAAACTTCCAGGCCCGATTGGGCACAAACTTGACGCAACCCGAAGGAAACCCGGCAACTTATTGATCGGCCCGAACAGTTCGGAGGCCCGATAGAACCGAAAGGTCGAGAAGTCCAAAAGACCCAAACTGTCCAACTGGCCCAAGAAACCCGAACAGAGAAATCCGAAGAGCCGGGAAAGCCAAAAGGCTCTACAGGCCTGAAGGTCCGAATTGTCCGAAAGGCCCGAAAGGCCCTACGGACCGATTGGCTCGACAAACCTGTATGACCCAACAGGCCCGAGAGATTCAAACAGATTAGAGAAATCCGAAGGGCCGAGAAGTTCAAAGGACCCGAAATGTTCGATAAGCCCAAGAAACCCAAACAGTCCGACAGAGAAAACCGAAGGATCAGGAAGTCTAAAAAGTTCAAAACGGCCAACAGACCTGTATAACCCAACAGGTCCGAAATGTTTGACAGGCCCGAGAAGCCCAAAGGATCAGGAAGCCCAAAAGGCTCAACAGGCTCAAAACGGCCTGACAGATGTATATGACCCAACAGGTCCGAGAGATACAAACGGCCTGGTAGACTCGAGAGACTTGAACGGCCGAAAAGTCCAAAAAACCCGAAATGATCTACAGGCTCGAGAAGCCCGAAGGGTCGGAAAGTCCAAAATGCTCGATAGGTCCAAAACGGCCCAACAGATCTGTATGACCTAACAGGCCCGAGAGATACAAACGGCTTGATAGAGTCGGGAAGCTCAAAAGGCTCGATAGGCCCAAAACGATCCGACAGACCTGTATGAGTCAACAGGTCCGAGAGATTCAAATGTCCCAAAAGACTGGAGAGACCCAAAGGGCCGAGAAATTCAAAAGGCCCAAGAAGCCCGAACGATCTGATAGGGCCGAGAGGTCTGAACGGCCACACAAACCTGAAAAGAACAAAGGTCCGAGAAGTACAAAAGGCTTTACGGCCCCAGAGACTCAAACGGTCCGTCAGTCCCGAGAGGTCTGACGAGCCCGAGAATTTGCAAAAGTATCTACAATCTATTACAATTTAAATTAATTAAATTACTATTATTAAAGTAAATTTAAAATCTACAATCTAGTTGGTCGAATGTGTGTATTTGAGAGTGTGCAAATATCTATGAATATATTATATCACATTAGAAAACTCGAAAACTGAAAACCATGGGCGTGATACCCTCATTGGTTAGCTGAATGAAGTCTGCACTGTAAATAATTAGCGTTAAAGCTGCTCTAGGAGACTGCCATGTAGATACAGCAAAGCTTCCTTTCATGCCATCTCTAATGTCTAATAATAAATAATTTTTTAGAGCGTTTAATGACTTTCTTGCTCAGGCATACACAGACGGCGCGCTAGTGTTATTCACTGGTCGTTTTCTCAACGTCGTAGCTATCTAGCGCTCGTGCAGGAGATGAAGTACTTACAGACGACCTTGAAAAAGAGATTCAGCTGGAAGTCACATGTCGACAAGGTGATAACCAAGTCTGGTGTTCTAGTTAAGCTACAATGCCTGGCATGTCTGGGTATAACTGGTGCAATGAGGACGAACCTTATGGCTGCACTTGAGGTTTTAATGAGGCCATCGGACTTCCAAATGTGGATAAGAAAGGATGCAATGGCGGCTCAATTCAAATTGTGAGATCCAGGGTTATGGCTAATGCATATAACACAGGCCACGTCAAGATAGCTCAGCTTGTAAAAAAAGCGTTACACTTTTAGATTCTTTCATGTTTTGTGATGTCATGATTATCTGTGGGTTTGCAGAGTTCTGGATTCTTGTCAAGCTTTTGTTCATTAAGGGGCCAGGTTTCTGCAAATATGCAGACCTTTGTAGACTTAATGCTTCTTTCAGGCTTGCCATCTTTATAAAGTACGGCAGTTTCCTAACCATTTAGGATTTTTCTGCACGTCCAAGCTCTTGGAGGTTCACTGATTATTAGAGATATCAGAGACAAACGTAGATTCCAGTTGCCTGATAAGTATGCAAGCAGCTCCTGACCTTTTCGTAGAACAGAAATAATAACAAACTTTAAAAATGCTGTATAAGTTTTGCGTGTAACAGAACCTTTGGAAATTCATATTAATAATATGCTAAATGGGACTTTTATTAGAAACTTCATTACAGTCATTTTTGTTTGAATTTTCTTTCATAGACATACAAATTAACAAAGCATGTGGTTCATTTTATATGAAGTTTTTGAGGTTAGTGGGAAAGTACAGTATAGAGCCGTCTAGGACTAAAACTTTCTTGACACTTATTATTTCTAATCAATGTAAAATCATTAAACGATTAATCAGTTATTAGGCTGGCTCTGAGGGGAATCAAAAAGTTACTACCAGTGCATACTTACAGTTCTCTCATTAACAAGCATATTACATCAATAAATGTTAACTGTTTTCATGTGTTATGTCTAAGTGTCAAAGTGTTAGTTCAAACAAGTCTCAAGAATGAAAAACGTAATTAATTCAATGTAATCATAAATATCCCTGGGTGTTTCTTGGACGAGTTGACATACTGCGCTATAAATGTAATATTTTCAACTGCACGAACTCTTAGTTTACAACGGAAACCGTTTTTATCAAGATCTTTCATGCGAATTCTTTGTTTTCCAATTCTAGGAAAGCATGTCTTTTTGTATTATTCAAGAACAAAACGATAAATTAAAATTAATGTTACATGTTATTATTATTGGAATCAATTTAGTAAACATTTATTTTCTTCATTTTACAGATCCCAAAACTAGACAAGTGATTCAACGTAAATATAAATCCTCTATGGTAAGGCACGATTATTGGTTCCAGTATAACGTAAAATACGTTTCTTTTTGCTTTCCTTAGTTTTATAAAATTCAAATATAAATAACTTTTGGGTCGAAGGTTGATACAAAGTATAGAAAACCAGACCCTTAGATATTTTTTAATATATTTTTTCCTTTATTTTTTGCAATCCTGCGTTTGATGTTTATAGGCTAACGAAATGATCCTATCTGTTCATCGGATTTTCTCGATATGCATGGCCAAAAGAATTCATGAGTTTCACCAGTGTCCTCCTCCTTCCGCATGATTTTTGTTCAGTATTGGTGTAAGATTTGATTTTTGATTTTTAGTTTTATTTTATTCCACTATACTAAAATAAAAAATATAAAATTATTCGACATCTCTCTTTTTATAGGCGGATCAGATATGCTACGCTGTTCTTTGCGTATTCTCATACGTAGCGGCAGGTTCTGAAAGACGCCTTCAACAAGCAAGATCGTCTTTAGTCTTAACACCGACACCAGGCGCTCCGAAAACTCCAGTAACTTTACAACCTCAAACTCAACCGCTACCTTCAACTCAATCATGTATACCAATTCAACAACCAGTTGCCGAACAACAGCAACAAACAGTCGTAAAACAACCATCTCCCGTCCAGCAACAATCCTCACCGATCCAACAGCCTTCGGTAACACAACAACCTTCCCTAAACAAACGACAACCCTCCCTTAGCCAAACGTCTTCTCCTGTAAGTTCCCGACAAGTAAGTCCTCAACTAGCTACCCTGCCAGCACCTGCTTCTGAAGCACTTTTCGAAGCGGGCTCGGTAACACCAACCGGTGGGCCGCCTTCGTATCCTCCTCCCGCTTTACCACCAGGAGTTCAACCGCCAGCACCTCCACCAAATGTAATAAGATTATCAAAACCGCCTCCGGTACCCAGCAGAAATTTACCTCATAAATCGCCCCCTGTTCCTCAACCGCCGCCAAGGCCGCAGTGACGACGAAACGGAAGGTATTCTCTACCCTTTATATACGGGGAAGAAGCTTGTTTACTCAATTCTTGCCTCCCTTGGGTAAGAGATACCACTTATAGAACGGATGAATTTCTCTAAAGGGGATTTTAATTAAACTCGTTGAATAATTTAGAGGAATATATAAATTAATTTGATGCTGTTGAAAGCAATCATCTTAGAGAATAGGTCCTTTATACGAGTTTAAGCAGTATTTGGTGTAAATATACAAGATCTAATTTAGCAAATTGTGGCATAAATAATGTATAGATATTATTAACAAATGTCATTTTGTAAATGTTTGTATCTTCATGCTTATAATATAAAGTTAGATGAGAAGATTTGTAATTTAATATTACAATAAAAATCACACCAAAGTTTCCTAATTTGTAATATAAATATAATTTTTTTTACCATATGTACTATAAAAAATGTGTACAAGTAGGTTAAAGGCAAAATTATTAAAGAAAGAAAGACGATATGGCAATAAGTTACTTAATTTAAAATTATTCTGTAAATTTTTAGATGTATAATAACGTTGACTATATAGTTTATTTTTACAAGATGTGTAACGCTTCATATCATCACGTTTTTTCGAATTAATGTAAAACAAGACGCTTACATTTTAAGAACTTGTTATTATCAGCACTAAAGATGTATCTCAGAAGTTTAGAAAATCATCAATAATAATATGAATATAAGGTGCCTAACAAGAGTTAACGTTATAAAAATTTATGTTGTAATCAGCAAATTTAGGTAAAGAGAGAAAGAGAAATGTTATTAAAGCAATATCGGTGCATTGTTATTTTTATTTATTAGCAAATGTTGGTGTATATTACATTTATTTTTCCTGTTAAAGCAAATAAACCATATAAAAGAAAAGCTGTGTTTTTATTGCAATAAATGTGTCTGCACTTAATGAAAATATGCAAATTTTAATGGACGCCAGACGAGCTTTAACGAATTAGTATGCAAAACTTAGCGTGGTTTTAAAATCTAGCGTTTAGATGTCGCGATAACTACTACTTTTCTTCTCGAGATACCAAAAATTAAACATTTACTTAGAAAATTACTGCACATTACTATTCTATACCAAACGTCCATAGCTTTCGCCCTACATACTGACGACCGACGTGTTCAGTTTCGTTATTGAGATATTTATATTTTATAACCATAACCAATGCTTATCTTGCAAAATTCTAAGATTTCTTTTTGTTTCTACCCCACTTTGCTTAATTAATTCAGGCCCTTGTATGACTCGACTGTCGAGTGTTAGATTAATTACCGCGATAAGAACAAATTTTAAATAAAAAAGCTCAACGGAAATTTAAATCAGAACCTGTATTACATGAAAAATTAGAAACGGAAATCGCTGGTTGGAAATCTTAATATGTTCATAACGATTTTTTTTTGTTTAAATTCGTAAGTTGGTTGACCTACATCGTTGCCTTTTAGTGAGTAATGATTAAATCCACAGGTACTAATTATTAATATTAGAACCACATTTTTTATTTATTGGCTTATCGGATATTAAATGTTTACGAGAAGATAACTAGGGCAAACTTATTAGCTACAAAATAACTTTTATTATTCATTAAAATGAGGGGAAGGTATTTTCAGTGCTTTTACTTTTTTAGGAATGACCATAACAGTTAATGGTAATTTAAGTTCGCCTGATGCAGGCTAAGTTAGACAAGAAGTCTTACGAGAGAAATTTTCACTTGTGATCTACTCACGTAATTAATCGATATCAGAGGTCGGAACCATTATGGTTCAAAGATTCCAAAAAATAATCATAGATTTTTAGTAGTTCCGATTCTGATACTTTTAGGAACAACAACAAATATGGATTCCGGTTCCAACACTAGTTTTAGAACCGTTATTTAATGCGATTCCGGTTTCACATTATGGTTCTGTTCTTTCAAGTATTTCAAATTAGGAGCGCTATTGGTGAAGGGTCCTGGACAATCGGCAGCGAATGCGAATTTCCGTAAAAGCAAAGATAGCACTTGTGAAACCGGTCTTTTCGATGCTAGCGGCGCGTAAGCCTGAACTCAAGCATTGATGTCTCCGTTTTCGATTCCTATTCTTTAATACTGATTCTGATACTGATTCGGGTATTTTTGGCGAAATTTAAAAAATTTCCCATCTGAATTCGTACATTCCGTCTGCCTGTCTGTTGGCATGTGTAACTTTATAGGACATTATGAAATCAACTTAGAATGTTCTGATTACAGATACATAATCGGTATTTCGATATCTCGAATAGCTTTCGAGATAATCGAGATCGAATATATATAATGATAATTATATAATTATTATCATTTTTAAACTGGTCTTATGATACTAACCATAAAGTTTCCTCTGACATATCTCAACCTGCGTACTTATAACTAAAGTTCTTTCACTTATGTCCTTAACACATTGGCTACCAGGAAAATCTTTTTCTGATTTTCACATCAGACTAAGAAACCTTTTGTAAAAACCGTTTAGTATTTGATTTTAATATTAGAAAACATGTTATTGACAGCTTTTGCAATTTCATATTAACGAATGGATACACACAGTATATTGCGTAAAAATTTGTAGCTGACAGACTGCGTGTACTACATTTGACCATACTTTAAAATTAATAAAAAAAAATAAAAATATCCTTACAGAAAATAAACATTTGTATTGTATTTGTAAAATTCAAAGCGGAAGAGGATGTGTAGAACCATTCCAACGGCGAAGAAGACGGAAGAACCAATAAATTGACCCTGCGTCTAACTTGTAGCAAGCGGCAAAGTGATCAGCGTCTGCTCACCAGAGGTGCGGTTGCAAACTCATGTTCTGGAACTAACCACTCCAGTCCTAGCAAACTGGGCCTCGGTCCAAACCTTTTGATAATCAAGTACTATAAAGCGTGGCAGGAATCAATTCTTCATCCCAGTTGTTAACCAACCCACTACTGTTAATAACAGTACAACCAGACTTTCAGATTCTGGGGCGCCTGGATTGACGCGCTATCAGAGTAAATCGAAGACCTCTGGCCAACTTCGCCCAAAAATTCGAACATTTTTAGGAACACTAAATATAAAGTTCGCTCTTGCGAGCAGGAAAATTGCACGAACTTGATAAAACCTTAAATGAACAAAAAATCCAACTAATCGCACCCCAAAAAGCTAGATATGCAGATGAAAACGCAATCGATTTTGGCAACTATAGACTCTTCAAGAGTAAGACAAACGAATCCGTAGTCAAGGAGATGGACTCTTCCCGTTGCTCTTCAATTGTGTTCGGGAGAAGGTAATTCAAGAGTATCGTAAGTAAAAATCCATTCTTAAAATTAATCAGCCGATCACATTAAACAGAAGGAAAGAAAAATTAGAAGAGAACAGATTGAACTTCTACTGACACATCAAGAGAATTAAATCAGACAGACTCACCAAAAAAAATTTAATTGAATTCTATGAAAACCAAAGTACGGCGGCAAACAGTGATACCATGAAATAGATCGGGGAAATCAAAAATGATCTAAAACTAGTAGGAAGCACGCAAGAAGATATCCAAAACAAGGAAATCTTTAGATCCAAAGTTCACCAATGGCAAGTTGACCAACAGGAAAGACCGGAAAAGAAAACGGGGACGACTTGGACGAAAGAAAGAAAAAAACACTCACAGTTTAAGAATGAAAAAAATATAGACACAAAGAAAAGTCAACCTACGCTTCCAAGTACTCTGCGTAGTCCTAACTGGGCTTATTCGCACGAAGAAGAAGAAAATACATAATACATTTTTTTGACGAAGAGTTACGAGTTTCACAAAAACATTTCATTGCAAGTTTTGCAAGTAGTTTTTTCCTAGGTTTATGATTCATTGCGTAACCTCTTCCATTTTGCTCTCTATTGTGCTTGCAGCATCTTGTTCACCTACCTCTTTTTTCAATTTGTCAGTCGAAGGTTTCGTTCTACATTATTTTGCAAATCCACTCTCAAAATAGCATGTCTATCTTGGAAGGTTCTGCTCACTATTTCTTTTCTAAATTGTGTAATTTGAACAGTTTTACCAGTAGCAATCGCTACCTTTTTGTATCATTACATGCCACGACGAACAGCACTGACATATGCAGCTTTTTGATCCGATGCGTCTGTAAAGGCTTTTGTATCATTATATTGTATTTTTGTATTTACAAATAACACTCCCCTTTTGTCTTTCCACTTTTCAACTATGACGTTAGTGTTACTTTACGTGTTATTATTTCCCTCCGTGCAAGCTTCGTTTCAATCACTGGTTCGGGGTTGTATTATCGATTTTTCCTGAGTGTTCCCACCAAGTATGTATTTTCTTGTAACAGCTTGTGAGATCGTCCAACACTGGTATAGGAGTTATCTGTACATAGAGTTCTACCAGAATTGAGTAGTGGTTGCATTAGTTGCCGTAGGTCGCTCTTCTTTTACTATCACCTTGCCCGAATGTCGTCATAATTATAGTCAATATCGCTCATATAATCTAGAATATCTTCTAATTCTCTTTCACTTAAATATTTTGAAGTCATTTGTACAATTTATACATTTAAAATTTAATTGCATGCCATCTCGAGAACTATAATTATTTCACCGAACTATTTCATTGGATTTTAGCCACAAACTGTTAGAAATTCCAGGTCAATTGTAAACCTTACTTGTGACCATATATGGGCACACAGAAATCCAACTGTGTACACCAGCTGGTACTAGTAGCTAAAGTGTTAAGATTGTTCTGGCATAATGATACTACCGTTTACATTACTCTGCTTTTACACACAGCACTAAACATTCAAACTGGCGCACCGTACTCTGCTTTTACAACACTACACCAGTTTAAATGGTTTGGCCTTCTTTAGTCAGACATCATGATGGTTATGCAGGAACTGAAAAGCCTCCACATTTAGATGCTGATGGAGTCTACCCTCCCTTTAATCTCATCTACTACCAGGAGGATATCCAAGTCGCGGTGGACATCGTTACCATATTTCGTAGAAGTTTGTTTTGGAATTTTTGAATGATCTTTATGTTAGAATATCTGGAACAACTCCAAAGCCGGCTTCCACAGAGCCATACGGGTTGAAAAATCTGATTATATATTAAAATTTTGCTGTGTAATGAGAGTTGGGATCGTCTACCCAATAGCCAATAATATTGCTTATATCGAAAATTCAGTTCTTTTTGTTTCTTTTTATATGCTGCTTCCACTTGAGTTTTGCATCAAGGTTCATGCCAAGGTATTTAGCGTTGTTCTCGTAAGGAAACGTTCTGTTCCCTCCCATCCTACTGCGTGATTTTGAAGATTCTCTCTGGTATGCTTGATCTTTTTGGTTGCTCTTCAAAAAGAGTAGATAAAGTTTTTTCGGGGGTTAACACATCTAAATAGTAATTAAATGATTCATTTTGAGTCTCTGAATCTCTTGTTTTAGTCTTTCGGTCTTGTTGTTCAAAATGTTTTTGCCCTTGGATATCTTCATACTTGCCATCTGCGTCTAACTTTACATTTGTCAACTACAAGCCGCCTAATTTTATTTATTATAGTAATGCGTGTAATTTTGAATTGTTCAAAAATTTTTAGCTTCATCGTCCAGTTGTTTTTTGGTTGAGACAGATATTGAGATTTATATTGTTCTGTAGTTCTTGTTTCAAGCGTTCCCAATCAGTGGTTTTATTGACCAAGGCAAGACGCGCTTCTTTTTTAATAATTGTTTCGTTGAGTGATCCGAGTTCAGATTGAAATTTTCTTTTAATGTCCGTAAAGTTAGCTAAGACTTTTCGGGTAATGAAGAAGTCCAGCATATCTGTTATCTTGTAAACATCCATAGGCTAATATGTAGGTTTGTCGTAGAACAGTACCCTCAATCAAGCTCTCTTATCGCACTTTGCAGTTCTCTGGCTTTTGTAGTGGTCAGTCTTCATCCCCAGTTCACGTGCTTAGCAGTAAAACCTCATCCAATTATAAACCTCTCTCCTGCTTATTGAAGAAGCACTTTATAGTCCGAGATTTTTTGATTATCTTGTGGTGGACAGTAAACTGCAACTACGATTGATTAAATTTTGTTCGGTGGATTTAACGCATACCATGGCTAGCTGCGCTTCAATTTCCTGAAGGTGTTGTTCCTCATGTTTAATAGATTCTTTGACAATAACCGCGCCCCCACCTTTTGTTTAGGTTTAGTTCTTGGTTTGTAGGATTTTCATTTAAGGTGTGCTGTTGTTTTTGCATCATCTAGACACAAGAAGTACCTGTCGTTACTTTATTGGAACTAATTATCTTCTTGCTTCATCTTTATCATCAAATTCTGTAGCTGTTTGGCTATAATATAACCTCTGTAGTTAGCTGAGTGTGCCTCAGCATAATTAGAACATTTAGGGGGAAGATATTTTGACTAAACACAGTTTTTTGTAAGGTGATTTTTAGCGCATTTGACGCACACCGGGTCATGTCTGTAATGTCTATGGGTGTGTCCATACCTTTACATCTTTTGCATTGAAGCAGCAATATATTTGCTCTGGAAGCTTCTATTCTAACTTTCATATAGCAAATGTACTGCATTTCCTAAATTTTTTGTTGTATCAAATGTCAGGACGAATAGTGGAAGCTTAATGAGTTCTTCAGAAGTTTTCTTGGACTTTGGTTCTACACTTAGAGTCTTGAAGCCTTGTAATGCCAAGTCATTGGTTATATCAGGGGTAGAACACTAGGTGCAGGTTTTTCACAATCACTCTAATGAGTCTCTTCTGCTTACCTTCGTAAGTGTGCCATTATTGGTTTTCTTGTGTCATGACTTTAGCTAGTGCCATATATGTATCCGGTGTTTCCATATTAACTTGATTGTTTAAGCAAATCGTCTTGAATTTCAGATTTTCTTTAGCAAAAGAATTCTTAATCTCAACGTATTGTTGCTCACAATCACTGGCGGGGGTTTTTGATTCTTAGCCACTTTGGTTTTGGCCTCTTCAGAGTTAACTGCCGATTTGAAGGTCTTCTTCATAGTGGACTTGGGTAGTCACCATACCGTTTCTCGATTTACAATTTCTTCCTCTTTATATTTTGCTGCACTAAAGTTTATTGGTTTATAAAGTTTGCGAAAATATAACAATTTCTCTTCGAGTTTGTTTATTTTGGTTAAAGCTTGTTCAAGTACAAGTTTCAATCTATTCATTTCTGATTGTTGCAATTCGTATACCGATGTTTCATCAGATATGGATTTTTAATATTGATGCCCTTGCAGTGTATTTGCTAATTATGAAAGAATACTTTGCTGCATTGGGAACCTTGCGATTTTTTGACTTTGATTATTGACATTTATGCTATTCATCCTGGACCACGTTTGAACACAAATTTCATATTTAATTATTTAACTAAATTCTGACAGTATGTTAGAATTTATTTATATTTATATTTAGTAAAACACTATCGTTATCGTTTCACTTGATGAAAACTCGAATGGAACAACTGTACCGTTCGAGAGTCAAATAAAGAATCTGACTAGGATGTTAGTAAGATACAGATCCCGGTTGCACTGTAATTCCAATTCCGATTGTGCTTCCAAAAGATATTATTCATTCCGTTTTCGATTGGGCTTTTTCAGATTCCGATTTAGATCAGTAGAAAATACAGTTAACTATTTAACTGACAAAAATTATTAAAAATCCACAGAACCTAAATAGTAAACCTTGTAAGTCTAGGTTTGTAGAAATCATTATTATTAACAATATCTCTTTTAAAACGTGGTAAATGTACATAGATTAGAATTGGTATACTTTAGGTCGATCTCGTAAAGGCATTCAAGCAGTTTTTGTAACAAAAAACATAGGTATCGCGAAAGAAACTAAATCCCATAACAAAATTAAGCAGATAATTATTGTGTCTGATGATAAACAATGATAAAATGATTGTCACATGCCTAAGCTAGCCATTTTGCAATCACCGCTTTCTGTAGCCTTAACTATACCAAAAGCGATGATGGGCATACTTCTAATCATTCTAAAACTATTATGTGACCTACTAAATACATAGTATGAGCTAACAAATAAATTAAAGCACCAGCAGGCGAGACTTTTTCCATTTTCCCACATTTGAAAATTATTATCTTGAACTACACGATGGATAATCTTAAAGTCTTCTATAGGTGACGTAGTCAACCTATCCTTCTATCACGCTCACATAGTCAGTTGTTTGACTTTTGCGTTTAGAGCGACTTTTTTCCCTTTTCCTTTGCAGAACCCCTGAGGTAGGCCCGCATTTGAAAATTATTATCTTAAACTACACGATGAATAATCTTAAAGTCTTTTCTAAGTGATGTAGTTAACCTATCCTTCAATAACGCTCACATAGTCAGTCTTCTGACTTTTGCGTTTAGAGTGACTTTTTTCACATTTCCTCTGCAGCACCTTTGGTGTAGTCGCACATTTGAAAATTATTATCTTAAACTACACGATAGGTAATCTTGATGTCTTTTATAGGTGATGTAGTCAACCTATCCTTCTATCATGCTCACATAGTCAGTTGTTCGACTTTTACGTTTAGAGCGACTTTTTTCACTTTTCCTCTGCAGCACCCTTGAGGTAGGCCCGTATTTGAAAATTATTATCTTGAACTACACGATGGATAATCTTAAAGTCTTCTATAGGTGATGTAGTCAACCTATCCTTCTATCATGCTCACATAGTGAGTTTTTTGACTTTTTCGTTTGGAGCGACTTTTTCACATTTCCTCTGCAGCACCCGTGAGGTAGATCCACTTTAAAAACTATCTTGAACTACGCGATGGGTAACCTCAAAGTCTCCTATGAGTCATGTAGTCAACCTCTCTCTCTCTATCACGCCCATACAGTCGGTTTCTAACTTTTGCGTTTAGCTCGATTTGTTCACGTTTCCTCCTTGAACTTCATGTGACTTTGGTTACCTGCGGCAACTTTACCTCGCATTAACTGTGGGTTTGCCATTATTTCTGTTGTTCAGGTGTCATAATAGGATATTGTCTCTGAACAGAATGGAAATCCATGGCAATAATTCATCTTCGGGGATACCGTATAATAATCTGAGTTTCCTACTCTTTCCAAAAAAGTTAATTGGTCTGTTTTTTTACCGAAATGTATTTTTCACTCATGTATACCGAACAGAGCCGGTTTACTGGCTTTGTCGGTACGGACTGCTCTACTGAAGTTGTAAAAATAGAAGTCGTACTCGTACTAATGAACTAAGCCCAGCATCTTTCCGGTAAGCACGTAGCCTTTTTCTAATTTTTCTTCACGGTTCCTATTTGGTTCAATTTATATTTTCTTAATTCGGCCATCAATTTTTCCTTAGTGTAGTAATTTATGAGATTGAACGGGTATATCAAACTTTTCCTTTCTGGCAAACTGAACGGAATGGTTTTACTGGAAGTTAACAGATGGATGGTCAACGGAACGGTTGTTAACGGCTCCACCATTGTAATTAATTGATTTATATATTTTTATTTATTTATTCTTTGGCTTCTCTCAACAGGAACAGCTTTTAGTTCAAAATTGAGCCCTACCCGGGGTCCAAAATTGTGACGCCCCTTCTGTTGATTTTGGTTATTTGAATTTAAAAATAGGAACCAATGGATTTGTATGAGAAATTAAACTAATTAAAAGGGTTATTAATGAATTCCAAATTTGAGGTTCGTAGCCCTCAGCTACACGAAAGATAAATATAAGAACCTGATTAATAATCAAAATTACATTTGGGAAAATCTATCTATCCGACTGTACTAAAAAAAAGAGTAAAAACTCACCTTTCCTCTGTTTATGAAAGCTTCATTTTCTGCGTTAACATTCTATAATATGCGTAGACTCAAATAGATCATGTAATTGGAATTATTAAAGAGATGACTGGAAACTTCATGAACACATCCATTACCGGACGAAAACACGTTTTGCTATGCGTGACTGAATAAAAATAACACAGTTTCTCCTGAACGACAGCTTACAACAACAAATAAACACTAAAAAACCTAAACAGTTACTTGATATGAAATAAAACAAACTATGATAATGCAGAATTTGCTTAATTGAATTCCTGTTCGATGAAATTCATACCCATTATTATGCCTTGCTCACTAATTCACTACTATCCAAAAATATTGCGTGTTGTGTTAATAAAGTCAAAGTCCGAGAAATTGAATAAATAGCAGAAACACTCACTTTAATCTTTCCTCTATTAATAAATATTTACTATGAAAACTCGCAAGAAATAAAAGCAATATTCCTTCATGATTAATTTACGGCGTTCTGCGAGCAACGAGATTAAAATTTTATCCTACCGAGAATAAAAACTTTGTAGCTCTAATTAATAACGTAATATTCTTGGTTATACAAGCACGTGTGACTTCCAGACGGCAATAAAACCCTAATTTGGAAAAAATAGACAAAGAGGAAGGCAAGAAAGGTTGGTCGTAAAAACAACATTAATATGATCCAAAGTGCACTTCTTTAATTCGCTGCAGCACAAGAGACCTGAAAGGGTTAGGTTGCAATTTTTAAAACGCTGACAAACTCGGCGCTTTTTTTCATTAATACTTTTTTAATTAAAAGCAAGAGGGAGATATTTTTGGTGACGTATCAAATAATTTGTGGAAAAAATCGTGGAAACTAAAGGGATGGCAAGCGAACACGTGCGCGTTCGTGCCCACCATGCTAAGCTGATATGGAGGAAGGGATTTGCAGTAATGACATTTTAAGTTTAGACTGCTTTGGTCTGAGTAAGGGCAAAAGTACATTAGGGCTAAAAATTTTTCAAGATTTTCTGTTTTATGTCTTTCAACCTTTAGAACACTTTTAGTTTTATATTTCTTTCTCTTTGGAGGAGGTCATAAAAAATTTGTGTTGCAGTTGGGAAAGTTAAAAGTATAAGATGTTACTCCCGAAATTAACTAAAAAAACTTTAAATTTAAACTTTGGGTCTTTTTATGTATTTAGGAGGGTTGTTTGGCCTTAGTTGGCGCTCACTGAAAAATATTAAATTAAGTGACCGCTTTTCTAAAAAAGAAATTGCATTAACAGTGTATTTGATATTCTACAAACAAACAAAAAAATTCTAGCTTCAAAAACAATCTTGTTATTAGCTAATTGTAAATTCTACTATAAGATTTTGACAAAATATTTTTAATTTCAGAAATAATTTATTATTTTGCTATTTTTCTTCAGTAAACAGCGAACGCATTATCAATACTCTCACTCATATTGTATACAGCCTGATCGTAAAATCTTATAAATTAATCTTTTTCGCATTCTTTAGCGTCAGTCTTTTCTTGAGTTCGATGTTCTTTACGACAATATAATTTTGAAGTGCGAGTACGGTGTGATTCTGAAACCCAGCCTAGTTTTGATGGTTCACTCTGGTCGTTTCTTTTCAGTATGGTCGATTTATGTATGAAGGTGCTCAGGCCCCGGCTGGAACATCTTTTCTGCGTTTAGCGCTGCCCTCCAAACATCTATCATTCTCTAGTGGTTACTTTACCGATAACCGTCTGCCTTCTAATCTCAACCACTACAAATGCAATGGTACAATCCTGACAAAGGTCGATTTTCACTCAGCAGACTAAACGTCATTTAATTATTCATCATCTATCATCTCAATACATACGCCAATCTTGCCACCTATTCAACTGGACACCGTCCAACACTTTAAATTTATTGCTGTTCATACTTATTATAATATTTTGCGATACTGTTCAAGATCACAACCCATCATTAGTGATAGCATGGTTTCTTCAACAAATTCTTCATCATCAGTTACATCATTATTGCTATTGTAAAACTTGGACGTTGGAATTGCCGCATTATAGTTTTCTACGACTTGCTGAGACACAAGTAAAATGGATAATCTCATCGTTTTGAAGCAAGGCGTATAATCCGAGCCTTGCTTATCAATTTCATTACCAGCCACTCTGGCTCCACCATCTCTCTTCTGTACCATCCACAACATCGCCAAAGTAAAAAACAGTTGTACTTATACTCTACTCATTTGCGCTGTTGCAGATCCAGCAGCACTAATACAGCTTGAGAATCGTAGAGATTATAACAGTCATTACTTCCTTTTTAGAGATAACCAGAAACGACTATGATTTGGTTTGACTTGTTTAAAAGTTCAAACATGACCTTCTAACAAACATAAATCTATAAACTTAAAATGGCATTAGTAAAATTTAAAGAGTTCTTAGGCCTCAAAGTTGTCTGATAAAAATTGGTAAACGTCTTTAAATTGTTACTCTATCCTGGCGTTAATCTGATAGTATCAATACTCAAACCCTTTCTAGCCATCCTCTTAGATCCTCCTTATTCATCTACTTATAGATTGCATTGTAGTATTACCATACGGTTTTCTAAATGTTAACGAAAGTCTGTCACAATTCCCAAAATTACGAAGATTTTTTATTTTTTTCAGATAAATAAAAATGGTTCTAGTTACACATATGTTCGGTTCCTCATCATACAGGGGCAAAGACAGTAAAAATTGTAGTTTAATCTTGTCAGAGGTCTTAATTCTTATTGGAATCTTGATTTCAACCCTATTGTCAAATTTGACAACATTCCTAATTGCAATGTTGGCGAGAGTTTGAACCCGTTGACCGGCTGCAAGGGCTAAGAGAGTGGAGCCATTGTCTTGTTACTTAAGATATCTCAAAACGGTTGCTAGATCCAAGTAAGGTCATACCTAGGCTTATCCGTTTCTAAGCTATATACACTTTTAAAACACTTCTTGTCTCGACAATCCTAAGTAATGTCAGGCCCAGCTAACAATGCAATGCCGAAACAATGTTGCATTGGAAACTCTCTATTGAATTGGATCGTAAAAAACTCTAATAATAAAGGAAATGAATATCGAAAAAACATCCAGCCCTCTTTCATTACAAAATTGCCACCAATGCTTAGCACCCTCATCCTACTGTTTGAGGATCAAACTAGTTACTGACGCTAAACAAAAACGGGTACATTTCTTCTCTTCAAGGCTTGGACGATAAGACTTCTGCAGTCAATGTAATTTTCGGCCATAACGGATGTGGTTTCCTACCAGGAGAAAAAAGCTTGTCAATATCAGATTCAAAATATAACGGTACTCCAACCAACAATGAACAAGACATCGTGTGCCATGGTTGTGAGGGCCAACAACTATCCTTTTTTGCGCCATTCTCCACAATCTTCTGTAATACTCTTAAAATGAGTGCGAAAGGGAGAAACGCATAAAAGAAAAAATGTTTCCAATCGGGTGTAAAGGCATACGGATATCGCAACCATGATATAGAAGTCTTGCGTTTAGTATTAATTCGGGTAGCAAATAAGTCGATGTGTGAAGCTTGAAATCTCTCAACAATTTCATTTGTACTCCGCGTCTAACTGTAATTTCCTAGACTCTGCATTTGCTTGCTTATTATCCAAAAAGCTAATGTAAGAAGCAAAAACCTATCTTCCTACAAATCTGCTCAGTTAAACTATTAAGCTCTCAAAATCTAATACTCCCCGTTCTATTAATGTAGGAAATGGCTGTCATAATATTATCAATACGTCACAAATTATTGCAGTTTGATAAATTACTGGCAAAGCATTTTAACCTAAAAAAGGCAGCCAAGAGTTCTAAGAAATTAATGTGATGTGCCTTCTTAGATTCCGTCTACAAACCATGAGACCTAGACAGAAGATACCCTAACCAGATGTTGAAACATCAATAAAAATTTCCAATGCATAGCTGTTCTATTTAATGGATGCGTTCTTGAGATTTAAAGACGCTAGAAAGCAATCTATTCTTGTCAACCTAGAAACTGTTTTATAATTCCCAATTTTAAAATGTTCGGAATGCCCAAAATTGTTAAGAGATCTTAAGTTTAAAATCATTCTTTGAGAACCATGCTGTTTGGGAACTAAAACTATATTGACCAGTACAAGGGCTCACTTGATTAATGACTCTCATTTATACTAATTTAGAAATTGAGGCTCTCTTCTAGACCAACTGGTGGTCTTAGAGAAAGCCTTCTGTCTGAAAGCGCTTGTAAACACCCTCTAAGCAACCTAAAACAGCCCTGTCGGACGTAAAATTACGACAAACGCCAGGAAAGTGTTTTAACCCAATAGGCAGAGTTACCGCATTATTTAAAATCTCTCTATTCTCCTTTGTACCAGAGATCTCTCACCTGTCTCCTGACACTGGCGGTGAAAAGTATAATGGGGAGCTTTAGACTGCATGGGTTTGCGTTCACTTTAAGGATTTTCCTGATGGCGACTTTGATTTTACTGTCTTCTAGCTGAAAAATCCTTCAAGTCTTGTCTAGATCTCTTGAGAATCTTCCTCCTCTTGACTCGTCACCACCAAATGTTACTACCCAATTGTCCAGTTTCCTTGCTATCTTCATTCAGACAGGCCAATGTCCTTCTAGAACACGACTGAGCAAGATGTAAATCACTCAACAGCTCTAGATACACACAATGGCAAGGAGGCTAGCACCAACTTATTTCTGAAGTTGGGCCGAGCAGTATACCGCTTTAAGACTGACTCAGAAATGGCAGTCGCAATCTCTAAATCTAAATTTAAAAATTTTTTCTACTGAAGATGCGTCCCCGTTAATAGCTTCGGGACTAAAATCAATACGAAACAGATACAAGACGTCTGCGTCAAACCAAGGCTCTGAAGACAAGGTTTTGTCTTCCACATCTTTCCCTTCACACTTTATTTTGCCGCACAATTTCCACGCTACGTCCAAAATTACGTTTTTGAAATAACTCCAAGCTTCTTATTAATACTTTCTTCTAGTACATCAAACTTTTTGCCTACTAAGTTTCTGTAGCGCTTAAGATTCTTCAACTCAGCTAGCTTGATTTTCTCCAGCAACTTCCCTTTACTTCTTCCTTTCTTTCTTATCACTGGTTTCGCTACTGCCCTACACAATACCAAGAGATAATGATCGGTCTCTATTTATGGTCCTCTCATCATTCTCGCGTCTCTACATCTTGGCAATTTGCTTTTCCTAACTACAATGCAGTCGATAATCTATTTCTTATCTCTTCAGGGCTCCACCCTGGTAAATTTGTAGATTGTCCTTATGTGGGACCATGGTGTTCGTTATGGCCAAATTATGTGCTATGCAGAACTGTAGCAGTACATCAGCAT
The DNA here is from genome assembly GCA_011009095.1 of Ignelater luminosus. Taxonomy (NCBI): domain Eukaryota; kingdom Metazoa; phylum Arthropoda; class Insecta; order Coleoptera; family Elateridae; genus Ignelater; species Ignelater luminosus. The sequence goes on along the minus strand of VTPC01003618.1, from coordinate 10,598 downwards.
GAATCCGTCTTTAACTGTCTTGCAGCTTTGCTCCTTTTCCTTTTGTCTCTGTTAGAGTCAGGATTTGTATTTTGGTTTCACCGATTAGCTCTAGAAGCTCATCCGCCTTTTGCGTTAAGTTCCTAACATTTCAAGTTCCATATGAGATAGGTCAATGATCGTTTGGACAGTCCGGCTTCTTTCTTTTGTTTTCTTTTACTCAGTACAAAGAATTGACCTGTAGACTCCTTTAAGGTAGATGTGCCTACTCCTCCCTCCCCTTACTGTGGCCCTTGCAGCTCTAAGGCTCGGCTTTCTCAGCTGAGAGAGAGAGTCCAATGTTTTAATAAAATGAAATAATTCTAATATGGACAGGTATTTTGGTCTTTTCAGTATTCATCATTTTTTTTATGAACCGGTTGAGCTTGTTATGTAAGTTTCGTTACTTTTATTTTAACTCTTCTAGGTCAGAAGGTTTTTAATACTTAAAGCAAGGGTGCAGAAAATTTAAAGCAATAAGTCCTAAGACCCATCCTAATCATAGTGCTGATCAAATTCCAGAAAACCAATAGAAGTGGCCTTGAGTATAGCATCAGACTGAGCAACAAGCGAGATAGTTAGAGAGATTAGGTTTTCTAACTTTACATGGTGAAGAATCTTGGAGTGACCTGAACAAATATTTTTAGATTACCATTGACAGAGGAAGCTCCGTCGATTTGCTGTACAAGACGGATCCAAAATTATGAATGACACGGAAGCAGGAACGTGTGGCATAAAACTGATTCCTCCTAAGTAAATATGGCACAGTCTTTCAAGAAGAGAAATATATTGCATGTGTGCAATATTAAATGTAAATTTACACATTCACAGACAATCACGCTTCATTCGAGATTTTTCAAAGAGGCAAAGTGACATCCAACTATGGTGCAAAGGTCTGCAAGTTTCCATTCTACCTTGCTTATTGCAGTCAGAAAGACGCGTATTCTGAAATATATTTCCAGACAACAATGAGATTAAACACTGGAATTATATGAACGTCAGACAGAAAATTGAAAATCGATTGGTTTCTATTTAACGAAAAGAGTTTCAAGGAATTGTTTACCGTAAAAAAAAATTCTTAACTTTAATTCGTTTGTGTGAAATGCGATATTGATAATAATACTAATAGTAAGTCGAGAAATCTTAAATTCTGTAAATAATACAGAAGTACCGTAAATAAAATTATCTAAGTATGTACATAACGTACATATTTATCTAAAAAAGAACTTTAAATTCATGTTTGAAGATCCTGTGTAAAAAACCTCTTTCAATAAACTTAAAAATGTGCTATAGGATATTGCAAACACCTTGTTTTTAAAGTTTACTTAAAATCTGTTAAATAATTCTCTTTCGTAATACCTTCTTATGATTAAAAACTCTTTTATTAAGCGAAATTTACATAAAGAAAACAAAAAATGTTTTCGGCGGCTTATAAATAAAAAGAACGCTACGAAACAGAAACCGGCGGACTTAGAAAGTATTATATTTCCATGAAACCGTATTACAAATTTCTTATCTAGAAACACATTATTGAAATCCGTAATCTGTCTGATATCGGATTTTCAACAAATTGAAATTGGGGAAACTTAATATTATATTCAAACAGTCGAGCTTGTGGAACACGTTCAACGGATCCAGTTTCGCAAGGAAAGTGCACGACGTTTGCTTATTCTCTGTGATGCAAATGTTGATTAAGGTTCTTTTAAGAAAAACAAAACTGCATTGCAGTAGCAACGATAATAAATTAAGGCCGAAGTTTTAATTTATCCCTGAAGTTGTACAATATCGCACATGATTAAATTCTTTGAGAAAAATGTTTTACGTCCGCTTCCATTTTCTAATCTATGGTGTGACATTTTTTACTTACATAAAAGAGAAAATAATTTATGTGACCTATGCGAAGGGTAAAAAATTAAAAGAAGACTTATTATTCTTTGTGGGGGTTTAAGAAGTCAAAGTAGTAATAAATCCAACATGCTGTTAATAGCTTTTAGGTAGGTTGTTTTCAACATGTAATCTGTACGATGGAATATCGTTAAAATCAATTTAGTGCAGTAACAAAAACTCTTTACAAAAATATTTTAATACTTTTTATACTTATTTGGTGAAATTGTGGTGACATTTTTTACAAAATAGAAAAATACAAAATAATTGTAAATATTATTATCTAGTCTGGAGATTTTCAAAAAATGTTACATTGTAGATTAGATAATTTCATAAGCAGAAATATGACAATATCATGCTTGCAACCTACTGTGTCTATCATACTCAGACGCCTGTAATGCTTTCATAAATGTCTTTACTAAATATATATCCTCATAAAACCTGCACATTTAAATTACAACAAGTAACGATTCTTGCTGAACTCACAGCATTGATGAACTCAAAAATCTACCAAAAACTAACTAACCTTTATGTCTCACCTACAACAAAGCTACAAGAGCCCTTTGACACATAGGAGAGCATGCGGACAAAACCCTGTAAAGATTCGATCTTAAGACCCCACAAGAAACAAAGGCTGGAATAGCACAACATCTTGTCTACACACGCAACAATATTCAAGCTACAAGGTAAGAAAATCTTTATTGTCACTGGATTGAGACTATTGAAGACTGACTTCACTAAAGGTTCAACACCAGGCATTCCTAAGCGACAATCAATATACATATGATTCAACCGGTTAGGACACTGCGCAAAGAAGGCAACTAAGCCACCATGTAATCGTTTCCTAGTACATATTTATCTTGGCAAAATCAAATTAAGAATTGGGCCTCAGTCCTCAGTAGGCCTTAAATGATCAGAGGCTGCTATGAACCCTAGGGAGGAAAAAATTTGTACTTGGAATGTTAAAACTATGTATGACGCAGGCACAATACATAACGCCATCGAAGAAATAGATAGACGCTCTGTAGATATAATGAGTGTAAGTGAAATGCGCTGAACGGATCTCGGGCAATGCTCAATAAAGAATCATCAAATATATTACTCTGGAAATACCAGCGGAGTGGGAATCATCTTAAACAAATACACTGCGAGACACGTCACAAATTTTGTCCCAATATCAGAAAAAATGCTGCTCATTCAAATTAACTCTTTTTTTATTAAAACCAGATGAAGATATTGAAGCTTTTTACCTTGACCTGACCAATAGTTTGAGAGAAATACATAAAAATAAAACAAATTTAGTTATTGACAATTTTAATGCTAAAATTGGACAAGGTAGATGCGGGGAAGTCAGGAGCCCTTTTGGACTAGGTCGATCGAAATAAACGTGGGGATTGACTAAAGAATTTTGCAATGGTAAAACAACTAATAGTCACCAATACGTTCTTCAAACTGCAGCCAAGGCGGCTACACACATGGAAGTCACCCCAACATACCCTAGACCACATCACTAAAAATCGCATTGATTACATTATGATTAATAAAAGGTTTAGGGACTCACTAACTTGGGTTAAAACATACCCTGGCGCTGATATCAAGTCTGACCGTAATCCTCTAGTCGCTACTAATATGCTCAAATTGAAGAGAGTACAGCAAATAAAAGCTAAACAATACGATCTGAGATTATTAAAAAATGAAGGCACGAAACTACATGGAAAGCGTACTAACAAATATAGAAACTGCAAATGAGATAGAAGAAGAAATCGAAAAACTATAAGAAATGAACCAAACAATTCTTGATAGATAGCTTTGTCCAAAAACGGTAAAAAAAAAATACAAACAAATTGATAAAGAAATAAAAAAGGTTATCAAAGAGGCCAAAACAATGTAAAGAAATAGAAACATTAGAAAGCAGGCATGACTCATTCAGTTTCCACAAGAAAGTAAAAAGAGCAGCAGGAATATACAAGCCGAGAAAACCGGGGTGTATAACCGACAATCAAGAAAGTCTAGTAGTTGACAAAGAACACATCCAAGTTGTATGGAAAAAATACGTTGAAAGAACCTTCGAAGACGGCAGGGACAACAACCAACTCAATCTTGAATGTAGCACTGGACGTCCAATTACACATGAGAAGGTAAAAACTGCAATTAAAGCAACTAAGGCAGGTAAAGCAGCAGGGCCCGATAACTTCCAACCAGAATTTATGAAAATAATAGGCGATGAAGGAACAAAATCGCTTACTGCAATATTCGATAAGGTCTACAACTCCGGAAGAATTCCTTTAGGCTGGTTGAAGCAATGCGAAAAATACGAGGATCATTATATTATCAGCTTGATAAGCCATCTTCTTAAAACTTTCTTGAAGATAATACGCAGAAGAATTTATCAGAAATGCGAAGCACACACAACACAGAAAATCTTTGTCCACAGTTCAGGTCTTAGTTCAACGTTGCAGAAACGTCAGCTGCTTTATTGATTATCAAAAGCCTTTTGATAAAATCAAGCATGATGAACTTATGGCAGTTTTAAAAGCAACCGGCCTAGATGACAAAGATCTTCGAATCATCAATTATAATTGATAATTATATATGCTATAATCAATCAGCAGCCATCAAAGTCGGAAACCAGGCGAAAAAGCTGTATACTGTCTCCGACATTATTTAATGTCTATTCTGGACAGATCGTGAAAGAGACCTTGAAGAATTTTGATGAAGGTAACCTGGTGAACGGTAAACGTCTGAACAATATAAAGTACAATATGTACACCTTTAGATGCCAATGCAACAGGTAACCAGTAAACCTAACACCTGACAAGAGGTGAAAAGAAGCATCTGCAATCAGCTTGTAAAAAAATGCAACGAAACAGAAAATTAATTTAAGGTATCAAGAACATTGACCCCGGAGCAAAGAAGACCAGCAATGCTCCAGCGTTCTTCAAAAAGTGAGATATAACCTACTCAGAATAAGCAAGCAGGATATTAAACCTGTGCACTGTTAGTTGCAAAAGTAGCTTTTTATCACAAGCACAAAAACCAGAATCTATGATGAACAAGTGTGCCTGCATCTTCTATGAAAGCATTATGAAGTTGTAACGATTTGTTATTATCAATAACTATTTTTTTGCAATTATTGGTAATTTATTTTATAATCTTTACTATCGATTTCGATCTACCTTTGATGCGGGCTGTCACTATTGGTTGCATACATACCAGGCGCTTTGCGGTTTATTATCGTCCATCATCAAAAGTTGTCTGTATTTCCATAGGTTTTTCTTAGGGACGTCTCCATACTGTCTTCTACTCTGCTCTCCTCTTCATGCCAACATATCCCTCTCCTTTCTCTTTCAGTTCGTACGTCGTCTTCAGCCTTCTTTTTGTTCTTTTCTTTCCTGTGGCAAAACCTTTTAAGACGTCTTTCACTAAGCAATTCCTCCTTGGTACATGTCATATCTAGTTCTTTTTTCTTTTGTTTACAATATTTTATAGGTCTACCCATTTAATGCCTAATAGCATTTTCTACGACCACATCTCAAAAGGAGCAATCCTTCCTTTGTCTTTCTTCAGCAGTGTCTATGTCTCACTCCCCTACAGAAACACACTTCATAAAAAACACTTCACAATCTTTTTCTTAGATCTAAATCAATTTTACTTGTCATTACTCTCACTTTCTTCGAAAAAGCTTCTTTTCTCGTTGCAATCCTTGTTTTTAGCTCATTTTTACTTCTCCAGCTCGTTGTTAGTTCTGTCCCCACTGTCTACGTGCTCAATTTTTTTCGTCTATCTTTACCATCATACCTTCCCCTCTCCAATTTTTATTACCTTCGTTTTCTTTACATTTATCCTCAGTCCGAACTCATTCGTCATATCATGCAGGTGTTGGAACATGCTTTTCAGCTTTTTCGTGGCTTCGGCAAGCAATATCATGTCGTCCGAAAACCTTATACTCACTATTCTTTTTCCCTCTACTTTCACTACTTTTTCCTTTTTCCAGCAACGCTCGACCATATACTCTACATATATGTTAACGAGCGTGGGTGACAATAGGCATCCTTGTTTTATTCCCCTTCCAATGCTGAACCAACCCGTTCTTTTATCTCTTAACCTGATGACCGCTTCCTGAATTAAGTATATAACCTTGCTATTAGCCTTCGTTCTTTTCAATCAACCTTTTTTTGTTTTAATATCCTCATCAGTTTTTATTACCGTTAAGTGGAGTTAATTTCGCTCGGCGTTTGTTTCATATCTGCTCTGTAGCGGTTGAGAAAGCCAAAGGTGTGGAAACTCCTCAAAAAGAGGCCCAATTTGTAAAGTGTCGTCAAAGTCTTCATAACCTCAACATCTACAAAGAGAGATATTGCTATAGCTATAGCTATATTGATTAATACCTACATTGTTTATTTTAACTTAATATTAACATTTTAGTTAACTTAGTAAAATGTATTAAATATTGTAAGTTATCCGCCCATTTGTAACGCTCCGCTTCGTGAACGCGGTAGTATTAGGGAACGGACCGGTGTATGTACAAACGCCAGATTGTTGAACGTTTAGTTCCTGTCATCATCCAATATTCAGTGGGTAGTAAGTATCAGGTAAGACCGAAAGGTATTTAGGTGCACTTATCTTGTCTGTTTTGCCCTGTTTCCCTTTTTACTTGTGAAATCGATTGTTTCCGCTGGTCGTAGAGAGGTTCCAGCAACAAGCGATCCACAAGAAGCTTTCCCGACACTTTTGCTAACATGTTGGTGAAACTTCCGTTACGTCCTGTCTCTTTCTTTACTTGTGGAATTGACAACGCTAAAGAGTGTCCGACACACTTAGTGGGACTGTATCGTGTATGGGCGGCCATCCTGCTTGGAACATTCCCCGGTATCTCCCTAATTCAACCGATTGCGTAAAGCTTGTAACTCGACCCACTTGGTTTGCACCCTGCCTAGCTAGTATGAATTGTATGGCTTTTGTATATAGCTTGGCTGGTATGTAATAGATCTGTTGGTTCAACCTGTGAGTGTTTGACTCCTGCAGTAATACATATAAAGACAAAAGTTCTATTGTCTCCCACAACTAAAGTTCAAAAGATCATGCAAGCATTGATCATTATACTTTTTGCAGTAAGTTTTCTAGCAAGTCTTCTTCAGCCGTTTCACTCCTAGATTACCGTGTCTTCACAGCAGCTACCCGTGAGCCCTCGTCTAACTGTCTCAAAGACGAGGCGGAGGAGTAAACCCTCTCACCAAATCTGGCGCCCGATCAGGAGAAAATACATCACAAAGCAATTTGGATTACTTACGACTTTTTTGCTGTAGTCAAGCAATAGCAAAGCAGTCTATAACGGTGCTATGAGACCTGGCTGCTTTCCCACCAGGCTTGAGAGCAACATTCTCTCTGGGCACGTCTCAAGGTAAAGACATCAAGACTAATAATACTTTTCAGAAGTTTTCTTGAACAGCTCTAGTACTAATGACTGCGAGACCTTAGAAAATGATTTCTTTCGAGAACATAATTCTTAGAAACACTTTTTTTTGTAAGTTGCGGTTGTTACGTGTTGAATATGAACTGTGTCGATCTTGTTTGTTTTTGCAAATTCTTGAAACTTGGACTTTATCTAGCGGTAGTACGTTTACTAGGATAATTATTGTGACCTAGCATTTCCTGATTGAAAACAATTTGGATTCTTATAATATTTTGTATGGTTTTTGTTATTACGTACATGCATGAAATGTTTCTGAATTTTCCAAAGATGACACTTCTGTAGCGGTTGCGTCTGATAAGTTTGTTTTGAATAATTTGTTGTGCGCTTTGATCATCTCCAACTTGTGTGATCGTTAAGTTCTTTAATTATTTCTCTATTTCTTTCCAAAGTCATTTATTGTCTGGCATTATTTAATTTGGAAAAAATTACTGTAGCCGATTTTAGTTGCAAACAATACTGATTTAAATCACTAACTGTTGCATTTTGTACTTTTCCTGGATTCTAGATGTTCAAACTTCTGGAATTCCAATAGCCGGCATGAGAGAGTTAGGGATTTCTAGTGTGCTATTAAAAACATCAAATAAGACCCCTGTGCAAAATTCCAGCTTTACAATAGTTAATTCCGGGCTGAAACCTAAAATTTTGTCTAATTCTCTTTTGAGATCATTGGTTAGGCGCGTCATTCCCGTTATGATGAAGTCGATTGGGTGAATCGATTTGATATTTTATTGTCAGGATCCAAACAAGTAGTTCATTGGTCTAATATGTTAATCTAGTAACTTATTGTTTGTTTGTAACTTTTTTAGAAAGAAACCGAAGACGCCTTCTTGAATTGTTATCAGCACACAGGCATTTGCAGACCATTTGGTCTTGAGTGCATGTGGATGTCTGTAAACCTCTAAACTACTGCAGGCTTACAGTTCTTGTGTTTCCTAGATTCTAAGTTTTTACGAGCGCGTAGATTAAGACTTTTTGACGTTAGTAAGCACTGTGAGAAGTGAGATGCCTTTATGATATCAATAACAATACAAATTATTTTTGATGTTATGTTATATTATCACGTTTTAATAATTTAGCAAACGCGTAAGATCTTCAGAGTTGTATAGTAATTTTGTCTTCTGTTAAATTGATGGTTGAAGTTTGTTTTTTTGAAAATACCGATAAAATTCAGTTAGTACCTAACTATAATAAATTTTTATTGTAACTGCAAGTAGTAACTGAGTAAACAACACCGCATTGTACGATAAATGAATAGAAAAAAAAATACTTTAGGATTCCAGAATATGTACATCTCATTCAGGATATTATGAATACGTAACATAGAGGAAATACGTACGAGTCTCGCGGATTATATCACAGTTATTCGTTTTTAACCTAATTCCGGTGACCCAACTTTCTCTTTCTATAGGGCGTTTTCGTACGGAAGTAGGAGTCGCTTCCGGAAAATATATTTACGAACCACGCAGCATTTTGAATGAGCATTTTGATTTGACATGCGACGGTTACGGAAAATTTTGTTTAAAATAACTTTCTATTATCTCGTTTTTATGTTTTAAACAATGGCACTGGAATAAGAATTAATCACATCTGCGCTTCGCGAATTTAAATTCTCATAAAGGGACTCGCTTGATGTGCAATTCGCGTGAGAATGTGGTCAGGGCATTTTATGTTTCGAGTTTAGCGTGATCTAGAAAGTGTAGAGCCAATTTCTTAATTCCAAGTAGATTTGAGAAACAACAACCACATTTCCTGTACAACTTGAAATTGAAGCGTACACTTGACGGATGAAGATTAAATAAAATTTTCTTTACAGATTGTGTTCTTTCGTGAAGTTCATATTAAATTTTCCATTAATCTTTTTTGTGCCTTCATAAACTGATTACAAAATTTCATCAAAAATTAATATCTTGTACTATTCTATATAAAACAAAATTGAAAATCTTTTTGAAACCGTAAGCAATAGTGCATTCATGCACTTCTACGGATGCAATCTCCCTATCAGTGTTTATACTGGAAGGTGCTTCATCCGATTACTAGCTAGAATACCGCGGGCTGCGGTCTTTATAAGGTTAATTAACCCTTATAGTAGCGTTTACTTTGAGATCATCTCGGTTAACATCTTTCAGTCGCAGTTTACCCGAAGGGGCCAAAACCGGTAATGTGTAACGTTATGAATTGATGAGCCTTCATTTAGTGGCCAGGAAACTGGTCACGTCCATCCTACCACGCGGAAGCTACTGTTACTGTGACCCTAATTTAAAATCCAATAGGTACTGAAATTTTTAAGAAATTCGTTCGACGTTGATATTTCTCAGCATTTCTTAAAATCGTAAAAAATTAATCGCTTACATCAACAAACCCTTATCAATTATGATTGGGAAATGATGTAAATAACTCAAAACGTCATAATCATTTTAATAAACCCTAACAAACACATGTAGATATCTTCAGAAAGTTTCTTTTGGTTAATGAAAAGATTGACAATGACAATAAAATGGCTTTCATCTTCTTGATACCTAATCAAAAATATTTCGAGTTGCTATCAATATCTCAGTCTAAATAATAATTAAGAAAAAGATAAAAAGTGATTTTAAATTGTTACTGAACTGAAAACTGGAACAAACAGTGAAGTCTACTTTTTTATTTATGTATTGCGCTATAATAATAAAAACAGTAAGTAAGAACGTGTTGTGTTTTATCTTAAAGCTAAACTAAGTTAAAAAATTGCACAATAAAAAAATGTTTAGATTAGGGTAGAATTCCGCTGATCGAAGTGGCAGAGAGATGATCCGGTGTACCTACCAGAGATGTGGGCTCGAATCGAAAACTCTGTTCTATCGACATGCTGTCTGTTTCCAGAAACCACCGTTCCATCAAAATTGTCCGTAGTGTAGGACCCAACGATGACCGCCGAGGGCAACCTCGATTTATCTCAGGATTCGAAATGTTTGGAATTGTAAAAACTCGACATTGAAGAATTGGGGATTTTTAGTTTGTTGTTACCTTAAGAACATCAAACAAGACTACTGTGCAAAATTCCAGCTTTACAAGAGTCAATTCCGGGTTTAAATCTAAAATCTCGCTTAATTCTCGCTGAAAACATTGGTTGGACGCATTATTCCCGTCATGATGAAAGCGGATAAGCGAATCGATTTGATGTTAAGTTGTCTGGTTGGATATGTCAACTGCTTTTATAAAACACTCACACTCTGTAGTTTATGGG